>VXBJ01003634.1:562-13648 GCA_013400055.1 Nycticryphes semicollaris
TAATGATTGGACTATTTACACGCTTAAATTAAGCATGTGTTTACATTGAGCACTAGCACTTTGGTACTTGGGGATTTGGTGAAGTTGAATCATAAGAAATACAGAAATACACAAGGACACAGTAGGCTAGTACTCTGGACCAAGATAGGTTATTACTTACTCTGTTTCTGTTTCTTGTGCAGGGCTTGTCTGATCTGCTTTTCCATGTATGCTCACATCCTCTCACTCCCATGTATTGGGTAAAGCATGACTGATTCTTCTGAACCTGTGGGCCTTGCCTTTTGCTCTCCTGTGGGCAACCCGGCTGAGAAAGGCAGTGTTGAAGGCAACATTACAATTTGGTTTTCTTGCCAGTGGAAATGTTAGTGGTGGTGACCTCCACTGCCACATATTATTTGTTAGAGGATATCCAAGGCACCATGTTGCTTTTGACCACAGATAAGGCACCACTCAGCTAAAAGATCAAAATCAGTTAAACTTCTTTTCATTCCCTTTCTACAATACTGGGTTCAAGATTAGAAGCTGATGAGGCTAATGTTGAAGCAGACTGAAGTAATTAATCTGTTTTTCTTTTGCTGCATGTTTGAGCCTTTAGGATTCATTTTTTCTGCATTTCTCAGTACCTGCAGGAACCAGGAACTTTATCGTTAACACTACACAGTAACATAGCTAATTCCTGTACAGTCGCTAGCTTACAACAATCTTTAACTGAAGAATAAGGTACTACAAGGCTTATGGAGCAATCTTGAAATCTGGCAATACTGTGATATCCTGCTGAAATCAAGGGGAACCTTGTCATAAACTTTTTTGAACTCCCAACAGCAAAACGGACTCTGTAGTGCAAGCAAAGTATGACCAAATTATTTCTTCATGTTCCAAAGTAAATTGCCTAGATTTGCCATTGATTCTCCTGGCAGTCTTGGAAAAGCAGTATGCCTCACTTTGTTGATTTGTAAATGGCAGTTATCGTTGCATACACAGTTTTGAAAAGGACTTTGAGAAACACGTTACAAAAACTGGAGAGCAATCCTTGAGCTCTAGACCTGAAGGAGAATCTATTTTTGCCAAACCTGGCTGTACAATCTGGGGACGAATAGTTCTGATATCACCTCACAGGAGGCATTACCCAGAGGCTGATCTCACCACAGCTTCAGGCACGCCTTGGTGATCCAGATTTTGCAATTCCTTTTGGTTCCCTGTGCTATTCTGATGTAAGCAGAGAAGGATGCATGCAGAAAAAAAACAAAAAACAAAATTCTCTCCTTCCTGTTAATGATGCCAAATGTGAATGGTGCAATAAAGTACATGTGTAGCCATATTAGCTTCTTTCCAAAATGAGGTGAACAGAAATCGAGAAGTGCCCATCACACAGTATGAATATGCAAGTAGTCATTACAAGAACCATCCTCCCAAATGTGGCAGCAAAGCTTTGGAGGTCTGACGAAGATGATTTCATGCCATCTGCCACCTGCTTCTGAAGGATAATGGCTGGCTGGTGTGTATGAGGCTTGTTCTAAATGTTATCATACTGTCTTCTTTCTTAAATTATGTGGCTAAAATGAGCCTGTCTTTGTTTTATTTCAATTGACACCAGATGTAGGGACTTGGATTCGGGTTTTCTGTTTTGCAAACACAGGCTTAGCAATGGGAAAAGAGGAACGACAGGCAAAGCAGATAGTCTCAGATAACAGAAGAAACACTTCTCATAAGGCTTCACTTAAATTTCATCATTTGAAAAAAAAAAAGGAAAAAAAGAGCAGGATTTGACATCACTCCTTACTGGCACTAAAGGAATAAAAAATCATGCTGTTTCGGGTCTTTTTCTATGCTATTGTTTATAATAATGTTTATAATATGTTTTTATTCTATATATATGTTTATATAATATGGTTACAATAATATTGATCATAATTTAAAAAATCTTGGCCTAAAATACATTCTTTGTGTCAACATAGTACACTGGCCAAGGTTGCAAGTAGTGCTATCAGAAATTATTGCAATATTAACAGTAACAAAAATTTACTTATTCAAAGTTGTTTAACTCAAACCTTTAATTCTCTTTTATTTTACATTGGGAAAAAAATTTGTTTTATTTCACTTAGGTCTTTTTTTAACCAATTAACCCAGTAAAGCATAAGGGATGTGGTGAAGTCAACATGTAAGGATTGTTCATTTTCCTTTATGAATATACCATGGACAACTTACCCAGATTTCAAAATTTTAAATCCACGTTAGTCTCATAATTAACACCTACAACTGAAACAACTGCAATAGAAAAAAGAACGAAGAGAAACATGACTGATACTGATATCCTAGCTTAGCGGTGCCCCATCTGTGACAAAGGCAATATTTTGTCTGTGAGACCGTCTGCTGTTGTCTGTGATATCTGGAAGCCTGGCAGAGGGCATTACTGTGGTAAGATGATCTTCCCTTATTTCCTCCCCATCTTGAGAAAATGATTTTTTTTTCCCCAATGAAATGTCCAGCAGTTGAACTTGGATTAGACAACTAATTTTTTTTCCAGACAGTTTAAGTAAGGTGAGAAAAAAAGCAGTATAAAGGGTTTTACTGTACCACAATGCTAGAGGATTATGTGTGGAATGGGACTTTTTTTTTGTTGTTGTTGTTGTTTTTTTTCTTTAGAGGAAAAAAAATCACACTACTTTTTGTATGCAAAGGACTTGGTCTGTTCATAATACAAATGGAACTTTATCTACACTAAAATACACTTGGGAAACACAGCTACCTTTCTCCTCCTCTCATTCTCTGCCAGGGTGCACTGAGAGTAGGGCTGCCCCATGAGGGGGAACAAGCCAAACACAATCCAGAACAAGCAAGATCCTCACAGACAAGGTGGTCTTGTGAAGGCCTGACAAAGCAAGGAGAGATAAGGACTGGTAATAGTGTGAAGGGATGAATAAGATCCAGGGTATATCCACGTGTGCCATCAGCATGATAAAGTGATGAAGCTGGAGACAAGGACAGACACAAGCCGTGGCATATACTTGAAGGGTCTATCCAGGAAATAAGAAACCCACAAAGTAAGTCCAAGGTCTACTCAGGAGACAGGGCTGGAGACCAGTACCCTATGGAGTCATTTGGGCAGGGACTGGTGTCCAGAACTGAGCTGAAAAGGGACTCTCTTGTGTCATGGCAGTAAGTAGATATGAGTCTTGGATGAGGTTGGTTGGGGTTGTTCAGAAATATTGGTACCCTCAAGGTCCTGACACTCCTCCTGTAGGAATGATCTTACATTTGTACTGCAGGTAACCAAGCTGTTGCCCAAAAGTCACTTGGGCTACAGCCAGACAGCAGTGACAGTGGCATTTGTTTTCTACAATCTTCCTGGGACAGCCCATGGGAGATGTCCTCTATCCTTTCTCGTTTACAGTATCTAACTTACTTTTTCCTGGAAACCATGACATGGGATATGTGCTTGGCCTCTCGGGACCTCTGTTGCCTTAAGGACTTCATTGCCAAACTGAACTGAAAACTTCATATGTTAGAATGAATACACCATATACTTATTAATTTCTTTTTATAACTCAAACACTCATTTTGTTTCCTTTTCTTCTCCTTAAAGAATAATGAGCAAGACTGAGTTGGGATACATGATCTGAGTTAAACGTCCCTCAAATCAGTATAGGGCATTGTAGGGTATCACAAAGACATCAGTCACAGAATACCTTGTACTACATATGGATATGAAAGGTGGAAAGAATTGTGAGAGGAGGAAAGGAAAAAGTAAGTATATTTTGCCTTTTTGTCTTTTGTTTTGTTTTGTTTTCTCCTAAAGGAACTTAAAAAGGCAACTAAACCACTGCAGAAAATAACTGTATAATTCTGTTATATGCACTGTATACAGAGCCTAACCATTAACATAGCAGAGTTCATGGACTCTAATAAAGAGGAAATTACCCTATATTTCAGCGCTGTGTTCATAGAGTTTCTTCTTATGTTTACAATCAGTGGGTAGCTATTGAACTCACAAGGCTTTTTTCCCCTCTGCCAGCAGTCTGCCACAGTGAGGCATATTGCTATGGGATGTGCAAGTAAATTTAAAGTAAGAAACATTTCTCTTAAATGCTTTCAATTCTCTGGTTCCTCGGCACACAGCAAATGTCTCCTTGTGTTCGACTAATATTTACACATTTTTCTATACAGCTCTTTCTGTATTATTTTTATTATTTTCACTTTCCAATGTTAGATTTTTCCAGCGTGACTTTAACTGTAGAAATAGATTATCCAGATGTATACAAATGAGCTTGTCTGTAAGTTCAAAGTCACTTGTAAATAAGCGAGATGTGGCTTTTTCTACTCAGCTACTACTAAAGCCTTACAAATCTCATAAGCTCAAGATAGATCCCTGATCTAAACATCACGTAAAAGTTCCATCTTTTCAGGGGAATGGAAGTTCATTTGCTTACTCACCCAAAGTAAAATTGTAAAGGAAACCTTGAGCCTGCTTCTGGACTAGGAGAAAGCAAGGATATTACATTTGTGTGCTATGAGCTAAATAACTATGTATGCATATATATTTACATATATACTTCTCCTATTGTTATTTCTATAGCAATAAAACGGCTACCTAGATATAATTAAGGTCACAGGTTTAAGTACCAGCTGAGGAACTGCAAAGTGCAAAATAACAGCATACAATAAGTTAGTGAAAGGGTTGGGGAAAATCAGAGAATCACATAATTGTTGCAGTTGGAAAGGACCTCTGAGATCAGCAAGTCCAATCATACACAAAAATACAACCCACTCCCTACAGTCTCAGCTACTAGAACATGCCCTGAAGCACCACATCTACTTGTTTCTTAAATACCTCCAGGGATGGTGGCTCAACCACCTTCCTGGGCAGACTGTTCCAGTGCCTGATCACTCTTTCAGTAAAGTCATTCTTCCGAATATCCAGTCCGAACCTCCCCTGCTGCAACTTCAGACCGTTTCCTCCAGTTCTGACATTATTCACTTGGGAGAAGAGGCCAACACCTACAAACCTCCTTTCAGGTAGTTGTAGAGGGCAATGAGGTCTCCCCTCAGCCTCCCTTTCTCCAAACTAAACATGCCCAGTTCCCTCAGCCTCTCCCCGTATTACTTGTTCTCTGGACCCCTCACCAGCTTGGTAGCTCTCCCCTGGACACACTCCAGCACTTCAATGTCCTTGTAGTGAAGGGCCCAGAACTGAACACAATACTCAATGTGAGGCCTCACCAGTGCTGAGTAAGGAGGCACCATCACTTCCCTACTNAAAAAAAACCCCAAAACAACAAACCAAACTGAAACCCCAATGATGAGCACAATTTATTTTACATCTTTAAGAATGGAAAATATGATTTTGTGGAAGAGTTCCATGACACCACCTCACTAGACAAATCTTATAAATCAAAAGAGCAGGATATGAAGGTAAACTTTCAGTCAAACTTTATTTTAAAGGATAGCATAGCTGGGTTCAGCTGCAATCTGAAATGCGCATAATGGTTTATGTGTCTTATCCTCATCCCTTATTACTATTCATTTCCACATTCAGAAACTTCTGTCTTTTCCCCTCTTCACTCTCCCCTCCCAATAAAGTTACTGGGACAGTTCACAGATATCTCACTTTTGCTGTGTTAAAGTTGCTCTCTTAAAGGCCTTCACTTGTTTTCCTAGGATGTACCTAGTAAATTCAATGCAGTAAATATAACAAAAATAGGAATCTTTTTTACTATTCATGTTTAACTCTAAGCTTTGAAATGGATATTTACCAGGAGGAAGAAAAAGGGATTAATAATTATTTATTTTTTTTTTCTTAGGCCTGCTTAATTTTTACCTTAAAAAATAACAGGTCAGTCCTCCCCAAATTAAATCCTGTCTTGATAAAGTCAATGGCAAAGTTGGCTTCAAAGTATTAAGGCTCCACCTCTTGTCTTAAAATGTAAGCTCCTCTGCTACTGTAAATCAGTATCACTCTTACTTGAAATCAATAGTGCTCTTCTGATTCACACTTCTTCCATATGCCTCTATATTCACACTGCTTGCTATATGAATCAGGACACTTTCCCACAACTTTTGACTGGGGCACTTAAGTCCTTCTGTGTGGGAGCAGTCTGAATGATAGGGAAGCGCTTCACAACACACTCATTCCTCACTCTAATGCTCGTACTGGTGACACGGTCCTCAGGAGAGACAGATACAGCATCTTCCAGAGGGAGAAGCCTGTTCTTTGGTCTTCCAGATGTGTTGGAGGGAAGAACATAGCTGGAAAAGAGGAGAGAATCAGAGTGACAAGGTAAGGGAGAGGAGGTAGACCATTAGGTTGAATTAAGATTTCATGATCTAAATTATGAGATATCTGAAGGCATACACTGACAGCAATCAACAGCAAAGAGCCTAAAAGAAATTAGAAGAGGCATGAACACCAGGAGATTCATGGGAATACCTTTTTGCCCTGTTGCACAAGAAAGGTCTAGAGGATACAACCATTTTTCTAGTACAGGCAATAGTTTATTTTGCTTGATAGTTTATTTTATGTTGAATGCATTAGATATCCCCCAGGTACAGAAGTGATTTGTATATCCAACTTCTCAGCAGTGGCAGGGGCAGTTAAACTATTGTTTTATTTTGACATCACTTGTCTTCCTTACAAGATATTTGGAAATATATAGAGGTCCCTGTTTGGGAATGTTGAAAAATATTATTCTCAGTAGGGGGGAAAAATGTTTACCTTCTGATAGCTTTGGAATTCTGGGAGCGCATCCAATGCTATAGCTGGAGACAAGGGAAGCATGCGCCAAGATCTTCCAAGACAGGTGCTTAAACATTTGAAGCTGAAATCTATGTTTAAGCAAGTAAATAAGAAGCCTAGTGTTGAGCAATGACATACTGGATAGGCAGAATCTTTCTGAGGCAAAGCATTTATTTACATATTCAGGTTTAGGTTGCAAAGACTACCTCCAGGAACAAATAATTGCCCAAGTTCCAAAAAGAAACAGAGGCCATCTTGGTGTCTCTAAATGATGCCAAACCACTGGATACTATGTCTTACTTAGAAGATTCATCTTTTCAGTACACAGGACACCAGCAGGCAAGTTAGCAGCCTGTCCTTCATCCTGACAATTAATGGAGGTACACTTTTAACTGCAGAAGTGTCATTGTGCTGCTCCCTGTTTTTTCTCAGTGTTGGGCACTGCTGAGACAAGTGAGCATTTAAACATACCCTTATTATAACTGAAAATGTTTCCATTTTCCTCTGTAGAACTGAATTTACTTGCATTATTACTTTTTTCCCCCCAACTACTCTAGAGTCAATAGACCTAAACTATAAATGGGATCTGAACTCTGACTCTGAAAAGGAAATGATCCAGCCAGATGGGCTGACAATTTAAATAGTCAGAATAGACAAGTGAATACTGTCTGTCCTATTACACAAGTGAGGAACTCATTAAACATTGTGCCCTAGATTATACACCTATTTAGGGATAAAACTATGGGTTGAACCCAGATCTCCTCTGTCTCAGCTGAGTGCATTAGCCACTGTGTGTAACAAGGCCAGAGAGGCCAATTTTAAGCAGAAAAGAAAAGAAATCAAGGCAGCAAGCCGCAGCGTTGTTAATGTAGCCATGGTTTTGCATATGTGTGAAAAAGGAGAGCAAGGGTCATTCTGCAGAGACATAAAAAGAAAAGAATAAAGATTGGGAAGTGACTCAGGAAATAACTCTGCAAAAAGATGGAGCAATTAGCCTTTTCTTATTTTCTTCTTTGCATTATTCTTCTAAACTTTATTGATTTTTTTTAACCGTGTAGATACAATGTTTTATTTTTGGTTTTATTATAGCACTCGCCATCTCTTCAAATTCCAATTGATCTGGCTTTTGCTTTAATCATCCAATTAATACAGCTCCAGAAAAACTCAAGGGAGATGTACCTAATGCTGAGAACAAAAAAATCATACAGGCAGAGCTGTGCTTATGACCCTGTTGGAGGCTTTTTGATTATGCCTAACTACTGTGATCAATACTTCAGGACTTTTAAAAACATGCATATTGGCTGAAATGTAAATGGTGATTTTATTTTTTTTTTTCTCAATAGGTTTTATTTAGAAACAATTTGCTCCATTCTACTTGAGTCAGAAATGCAAATCTCAAGTGCTTTCTTCTGAGCCACAAGCAATAAAAGAAAATTTAGGTGTAAATGAAGTGCATGTATATGGGTACGTATGTGTGTGTGGGTTATTGTGGGTGTATTTGTCTAGTATCAGGAGAGGAGCATTGCACCCTGGCAGGATTCAGGTGCTTTGTAATTCTCTTGTAATGCTAGAGAAGTATTCCTTGTATGTATTTTAGCTGCTAAAACAAAGCTGAAAAATCATGTATGAAAAAAGGTGATAAACATAGATGAGTTTTCCTTGCAGTTCAAAGGGAATTATATTCAACTCCTTTTCTGCTCCTGATCCCCTTAAAAACAAAACAGAACAAGACAAAACAAACCAAACCCCTTAAAAATAATGTCCAAAAATGTAAGTCAAAAACTATAATTATGGAAAATTAAAAATGCGGTCAGCTTCCAATTCTTTCCCTGGACCACCAGACCCCCTAGTAGTAAATTGGAATTGAGATATTGATGACTACTTTATTATTTTGTTTTCTTCTGTTTCTTCTTGGAAATGTTGCAATCAATAATCCAGTGAATCCTTTTCATAAGTTTCAGACAAAACATCTTTAATCATTACCAAAGCCATGTGCCCTTTAAAAAGAGTATGACTGCATTATTAAATCTATAGCTTTCCAGTGCAACCTCTCCCGTCTTCCTCTAAATCCCCAGTGCCAAGCACTCTCCAGCTATTGGTGTTGTGTTGGGTGCAATGTGAGACCTCCCATCAGGAGGTCTGAACACCAGATAATATGACTTTACACACAATGTCACTCCTCACAGGTAAACCTGAGAGACATGTCAAGGTTCATGTCTCAAGGGATGGAGCACCTCAGCTCTCCCCAGTGCTTCTGGAAATATCTCCCTTTCCTCTTGCCCAGCCTTCTGATGTGTAGAGTGAGCTTATAGCTGTCCTCTCTTTCACTCTAACAGCGTTGGCAGAGATTATCTTTCCCATTTTCTTTTATGTTACATTTCTACATGTCGGCTGTGACTGTTGGTCCCCAGACAGTGATGGTAGAACTGTGCAACTGTATATGGAAGATGTTTTCAGGTTTCTTTCTAAAAAATATTTATTGATTTATTTATTTATTCTGAAACAGAGGCTGCCATGAAGAACAAATATGACTCTGTTGGCTGCTTGGTTATCTAGTAAAATTGTTGGGCAGGAAGTGATGGGAAAAAAAAAAAAAAAGAGTGAAAAACCCCAACGCGTTTTTTCATCCAGGACACAAGTTCTCTTGGACAGAGACTATGCTGTACAGAGACATTTGGTTTTTAGTACAATGAAGACCTGAAGGGAATTTAAAAACTTTTGTCAAGAAAAGGACCGTTTAGTCCCATGTGCTGATTGCAGCTAAGATCAGAAGCAGACGTCCACACATAAGGTCAGGAATAGGACAAGTATATAACAACATATAGAAAGGGGCAAGTCACAAGTCCCTGGAGACTCTTCCAACATCCAACAGTTTAATGACTGACTCTGCTGAGACAGAAATGTCTCCTAAATTGAACAAGGCTCAGTACTAGCTCTTGCACTTGCCTCACAAAAACCCCACACAGAACTACGAACCTGGGGAAGAGTACCTGGAAAGCTGTGTGGCACAAAAGGACCAGGGGGTGTTGGTTGACAGCTGGCTAAAAATGAGCCAGCAGTGTTCCTAGATGGCCAAGAAGGCCAGTGGTAGTCTGGTTTGTATCAGAAATCCTGTGGTGAGTAGGATGAGGGAAGTGATCATCCTCCTGTACTCTGCACAGTACCTCGAGTATTGTGTCCAGTTTTCAGCCCCTCAATACAGGAACACCACTGAGCATGTCCAGAGATGTGCAATGAATTTGATGAGAGGTCTGGAAAACAAGTCTTATGAGGAGTGGCTGAGGGAGCTGGGGTTGTTTGATCTGGAGAGAGGAGGCTGAGAGGAGACCTTATCACTCTCTACAATGACCTAACCCTAACCCAACCCTAACCCTAACCCTAACCTTGTAGCTTGTAGCAAGGTAGCAAGGTGGGTGTTTGCCATTTCTCTCAAATAAAAGATGATAAGTCAAGAAGAAATGGCCTCAAGTTGCACCAGGGGAAGTTTAGATGAGATATTAGAAAAAAATTTCTTCATCAAGAGGTTTGTNCGAGTATTGTGTCCAGTTTTCAGCCCCTCAATACAGGAACACCACTGAGCATGTCCAGAGATGTGCAATGAATTTGATGAGAGGTCTGGAAAACAAGTCTTATGAGGAGTGGCTGAGGGAGCTGGGGTTGTTTGATCTGGAGAGAGGAGGCTGAGAGGAGACCTTATCACTCTCTACAATGACCTAACCCTAACCCAACCCTAACCCTAACCCTAACCTTGTAGCTTGTAGCAAGGTAGCAAGGTGGGTGTTTGCCATTTCTCTCAAATAAAAGATGATAAGTCAAGAAGAAATGGCCTCAAGTTGCACCAGGGGAAGTTTAGATGAGATATTAGAAAAAAATTTCTTCATCAAGAGGTTTGTCAAGCATTGAAACAGGCTTCCCAGGAAGGTGGTTGAATCACCACGCCTGGAGGTATTTAAAGAATGTATAGATGTAGCGCTTAGGGACATGGTTTAGTGGTAGACTTGGCAGTGTAATTTTACAGTGGTTTCAATGATCTTAAGGGTCTTTTCCAACTTAAATTTTTCTATTCTATTCTATTTTATTCTATTCTATTCTAGTATAGTATAGTATAATACAGTATATTCTATGCTACGCTATTCTATGCTGTGCTATGCTATAGAATAATAGAATCAATCACAGAATCAGAGAATCAGAGAATCAGAGAATCAGAGAATCATAAAATCATAGTCATAGAATCATAGAGACAAAGAATCACAGAATGGTCCAGGCCAGAAAGGACCTCCAAAGGTCTTCTAGTCTGACCTCCCAGCAGTCAGCAAAGACACTCCCAACTAGAACAGGTTGCCCAGGGCCTCGTTGAGCCTCACCTTGAATATCTCTAGGGAAGGGGTCTCAACCACCTCCCTGGGAAACCCTCAGAGTGAAGAACCTATTCCTAATATCCATCTAAATCTGCTCTTCTCCAGCTTGAAACCATTACCCCTTGTCCTGTCACAGCAGGCCTTTGTAAACAGAATCTCCCCAGCACTCCTGTAGGCACGCTTCACGTACTGGAAAGCTGCTATGTTACATTATGTTATGTTATGCTATGCTTTGTTTTTTCTTAGTATTTTAAGGATTTCATCTCTACATGTATGTTCAGCTTCCTTGACAACTCATGTCAACGTTAAGCACACACTAACTTTCTGTTGTACAGCAAAATGAAGTAATCTCTACACCAGGTAAAATAACAGCTTCTTTTTTCTTGCTATGAAGTTGCAAGTCACTAGATTCATTAGAAACTTTTTCTAGTTTGCCACTGAAAAGGCCATCTAGACTTAGTTGTTTGAGGAATTCTAATCACCTTTCCTAATTCTAAAAGTTACAACCGAGCCTTCTTTAGGGGACAAAGATGTCTCCAAGCCCTTCTTCAGTGCAGACTAACAAGCAGTTTAGGTAACAAGCTCTACAGGTCCTGGAGAAGAACTAACTGAAAATGCCTGGTCTGGACTTGTGCATCAGCGTGCCCTGGCACAGCCACTGAACAGGCTGTTTGCAAGGCACTTACGTGGGTGGCTGCGGCAGGAGGCAAATCCCATCAGATGCTTGGTGGCTGCCTTTTCTGGTTATACAGATGCAGCCAATAGATTTGCTCATGCCTCTTCTCCACCTCAGAGAAGTGAGTTTTACTGTATGCTTGAAGTGAATTTGGTGCCTAAAGAATGATTTCCACCACCAGGAGTTGCCAGGCTGGAGGTGAGTGAATAGCAGCCCTGTGCCAATTTCCCCTCTATCATAAGAAATCACCACTTGTTTACTTGACAGAACTACAAGTGCAAACAGCTGTACATTTCAGTGCATACAAGATGTTACAAGTGTAAAACAGCAGCCATGCATATTATGTGTTTCAGGGCTCTACAGGTTCACTATTGCTTTCCATCAGAAAACAGAGAGCATAATGTGATTTGCAGGGAGAAGAGGACGCCTTTCCTCAGCTGAAATATGGTCAGCACACGCAGGCAGGGAAGAGGGGATCTGCTGAGTTTTCCAGTGGTCATGCAGTTCCAGAGCCAGGGACTTAGCTGGCAGTCAGCAGCGACATTCTTGTCACAGTGTCATCTGTCAAATTGTCTCTGCAGGAATAATGGTGACTGGATGGCCCGGTGATTAGTGTATGGTTAAAACTAGTGAATGCAGGCAAGCAGAGTCTGAGCTCGCAGCTGGGTTTACCCACATGTAATGGCATATAGTTCAGGGAAATCGCTCCTGATTGGCACCACAGATTAAAGAATCTGTTTGAAGGGGTGGAAATGAAATGTGGCAGTGCCAGAGCGCTGAAATATCACCTCTTTTCCAGGTGAAAAGCAGTTCTTTGTGAATAACGACAATCTGCATTGAGTAGATACCAGGTGCTTCTGATTACTTAAAGCTCTATTGTGGTTAACCAAAACACACACAAAAAAAAGTACCTACTGACTTAGTAAGGTTTTGCTTTTTAAGGGTCAGACTAATATCGAGCAGAATTGGTAACAGATTGAGAGGGATCCAGGTGAGGATAAGGAGTCATTTGTAATAGCTGATTATGTGCATAAGTGCTGCTGAGAAGCAACAGGAAGGAAATCACAGAAAAAGGTATCCTCTGATCTGAAATACGTGTAGGCCAAAACATAAGCAAAACCATCAAATCCTACAACAAAAGCCCCAAGAAATGGGTGCATCTCTGAGCAAATATATTTTTACTTTTAATTAGAATAAAAGAAAATAAGAGGTGTCCATCTAGACCAGGATCTCGCCTCTAGGGGTGTTGACTAATAGGTACTTTAAAATCAATGTCTGGAGCCAGTGATCTTTTTCCCAGTGTGCTCACATCTCTTTTGACA
>VXBJ01003636.1:0-24160 GCA_013400055.1 Nycticryphes semicollaris
CTACGCTGCTCTCCAGCAGGTCGTTTCCCAACCTATACTTGTAGCTGGGGTTGTTCTTGCCCAGATGCAAGACTCTACACTTGCCCTTGTTATATTTCATTAATTTCTCCCTGAAAATACAGTAGTCAGGAATATAACATTTTGTAGCTCTGGAGATTCATGTGTTGGGTGTCAGATTGAAAGCTTCATTTATTTTTGCTTTGTCAATAAATAGATTTTTAAGAGCATTTAAATAGCCAAGGATAATACTCCAAAGAGCCAAAGAGCTGCAAAATGAAATTTAATGTATGCCATTAAATGTAACTGAGGCATATACATTAAGGTGGCAAAATTATTTATTGATTTTTCTTGTTGCTAAAGCAAGAGAAAGGGAGAAGTTTAAGCAGCCAGAGTGCAGCTACACAGAGCATTCCCAAATCGGCTGCAGTACTCTTCTAATATTGCCTTTTACCAATGGTCTGGACTTGGCCAGTCTCCATTCATAACCAACAATTTAACCTTTTAAAGCCAGTAGTAAGTCCAAAGTAGATGTATTAGCTGGGGCCCTGGTCACAAAATGTACTTTTATTTCGACAGCTTCTGCTATTCATGGTGCTGCTGTGAGGCCAAGTTACTTCAAATATTGGCAGGAATTCCCTTTGCCATAAGTACAAAAATAAACAGGAAAGGATGGATTGAGGACCAGTGGTTAGTTCTCAGAAGATGAGGAACTGTATGGGTGCTGTGTGCCCACCATATCCACCGTTACCTTAAGAAATACTGGTATCACTGATGTTGGAGACAGAATGTCTAAACATCTGAGAGGAAAAGGTGAAGGCAGTGTCATAGCTGTGTGCAAATCAGAGTTAAAAGTTTGTTTTCCTACACTGCAAGGACATGTCACCTGCTAGTAGCAGGGCACACAGGAAAGCTTCAGCTGAAAGACACACACACACATACACACACACACAAAAACAAAAAGTGATAGATTTCACAATCGATTAAAAGCCCCAGAGAAGAAAACAGGTTGTAGGAAACTTTTCACATTTATGAGAGCTCATGAGCCTAGACACTAATTTGCAAATTATAAAAGAGTGACAGTTTAGCAGCTCAATAAGAGTCCTTAAATGAAAGCTTATCAGTCAGAAATCTAAAAGGACAAAAAGGAACACAATGGGCTTTTTTATTTTATAGAAAAATAATGTCTGAGGATAGACATTCTAGAAGATTTTCTGAGTATATACAAAACCTGAAAAGAAGAAAAGGGTGTGTTTTAATCCATGGCAGACATGGAGCAGAACAAGAAAATATAGACTAAAAAGTGAAAAGGAAACAGAGGTATTCTGTTACTGAAATAATCACTTTTTCTTCCCCTACTATACAACACTAGACTGTCCTCCAAATTTAAGTGAATCCCTGAATTTGTGTATTTCATTCATTTTATAACAAGCGGTTTCCAAGGTCCCTTATAAAAGAAAGTTTGAATCCACAGATTTTTGATGAGAGAAGATGCATATTTCTCTTTCTCATGGGAAATGCTTATGCAGGCTGTTATTACAAAGGAAAATGAGTTTACCCTCTTTTCCAACTACATTTGTTATCATACAAGAGCTTAACTCAGCATGAGTTAGACTTTTTGAACACCAGGACATGATCTGTACCATATTTAGCAACTGGAAACACTTAACAGATCTCAACACAAGTTCCCACTTAGGACAGCTCCTTCTTTCCTATTTGTTTTTTCTAAATAGTTGCTTCTTCAATTTTCAGAAAGAATAGAGAAAGCATTTATAAGGGAAACTAATAAGCTGAAGAATTTCATTCACAGTATTAGTACACTGGATTACTTTTTATGAAGAAGTTGATTTTTACCCTGCACACTCTGATAACTATGTTTACCACAGCTCTTTATTTAGAATCATTCTGCAGGTTCATACCATTTATTAGTTTTACGGCTCTGCAGATTACATGTTCCTTTAATGCAATTCTGGTTAAAAGAAAAATAAAAACAAAAAATCATTCAGATTTTACTGCAATGGTAGTGTTTCGGCCTTGTGCTCCATTTATTGTAAAGGAATGGTCAAAAGATGGAATTTCTTTGGTGCAGTACATTTGCAGAGTTCCAAATATATGACATACTAAGTCTCAACAGCTAAAGCCCTGTGGGCAAAAGGGTCTGAATTACTTTGTAAATTCATTCATGATAGATTTGAGGGACGAAGTTTAAATGTTTCAATATTAAATAGTGGGAAGATACACAGGAAGAAAAAAATTGGTTGTCAATAACCAGCTGGTTGTGTTCTGTTCCTTCAGTGATGTACTTCTGCCTGGATTAAGTCTGGAGAGAAATCTATCCATTTCTCCTCTTTCCTTATTTCTTCTTTTATTGTCTAGCTAATGCTGGGGTTTACACAGTGGATGCTGTGCTGTACTTCAGAAAATCTAGCACCAGGTTTTCAGATTTAAAATTGCTTCCAATAGGTTGGATATTTTAAGTTTTTGTAAGAAGAACCCAGCACTCACAGGTGGAAATATCTCTTAACAACTCATTATGGAGAATCCCTGGTTCCTCAGAGACCAGATCTGCATCATAATATCTTGGCACAAGGCACAAAAACCTAAGGTTTGCTTTCAGTCTTTACTTGTATAGACACACTTTGCTATGTGATTTGTATAGTAATGAAATAAGGTCTGAAAAGCAGCAACTAACAGAAAGCATGTGAAGGCCATACAGAATCATTGAGAAGGACAAGTGACAAAGACAACAAGTGTTTGGATCAGAAAAATTCAGAAAGTATAAAAGAAAGGCCAACTTTTTCTGTTAAACTGATCCAAAATTAGATCCTCAGGTACTGACTGTTCCATTTCACTGGAGAAATTCACAACAGGCAGAGAAAGGTGAAACACAGAGGTTTAAAAATGCCCCAAGATTTCTTTCTGCTCACATCAGAAGTCTGTGAAGTCAGAATCATTTTTCTAGGTCATATCATAACCACACCTGAAAGCTACCAGCATCAACCACCTATTAACTCTGGTGGTAACTCAGCATTGTTGTATAGGTTCTGAGCCATCTTTGTTGCCTGTTTTAGCCTTCCACAAGAGTAATCTTCAAACTCATGACAGAGATAGCTATCATACCTATAGCTCAGATTTCTTTTGCAATTAATTACTGAGCGTGGCTTTCTTGGTAGTAGCAGCAGAATTTGTGATCAATCCCCCCAGATCCAGAATAAATGATCACACAGAAAAGATGGAGAGATCTTGATATCAAGTATCGTTTAAACATGTTAGAACCCACAAGAATTTAATAGGCATGTTAACCTGTTTATGTTTAAGCACAATCATTTTTCAGGGCAAGGTCTTGCTCTTCTATATTATTCAACCATTAAAAAATTGATTTTACATCCACTTTATTCTCCAAAACATCCAAAAGTCCTTGATAGTTCTCTCTGCCAACTTTACATAGAATGAATAAGAGTTCACAAGTCCAGTCAAAACTATAACAAAGGAAAGTCTTCTTTTCTTTGGAGAAAGAAATGGTTTCCAAAGGCCAAGACAGCATTCCAGACCTTAGCTTCTAATAATCCTAGATTATCTGTTTTCTGTCCAGAATTAAAGAAGATAAAGATCTTTATCTTCCACATTTGAAAAAAGGTTTCCATTTCCTCTTTTTCCCATTAGGATTTTTATCTTTCTGTGATCTTGGTAATGAAGATGCCTCATGCAAACATACATGAGGAAAAAAGTCCATTGAGATATGTGGGGGTTTGTGTGGTTTGTGTAGGGCTTTTTATTTCATACCTAAGAAGGCTGTCACACTGATGAAGGAATAGTCATTTCAACATGGTCTCACTTTTTCAGCAAATACGTCGAGAACTGAGCCATAATCACAAACTCTTCCATTGGATCCAACGCCTTATCTGTTAACAAGTAATTAAATCCTATCGTAGCCAGAGCCATGATTCCCTCTTGTAGCTTGAGCACTCACCCAGGAGGGGCTCTCTGGCAGGCTAGTGAGTGTAAGCAATGAGAAGGTCCACCCAGAAGCTGAGAAGCTCATGCAAATGGGACCAAACATAATAGATTTCCATGAGACAAATGGTATGAGCGAAACTCTCCTGGACAGCACTGTTCAGAGCAGCAATGCACTTGGGGGAACATTCCCAAACAATGCTGTAGGCAATTTCATATACTCAAGAATAAGTAATTGCCTTTCAAGTTGATCAAAACTCAGACACCAAGTATATGCTGCATTCCATTAATTGCTGTTCCAATTCTTTTTCTTTGCACCATATTAATCTATACATCATCGTCATGATGGTTCCCTAGAGGTAGGCTGCTTACACTCCATCTTGCAATGTTTCCTTAGCAATGTGCATCTCTGCTCAGTTTTATTGGCATCTAACTGCCTCCTTGTCAAACTTCCTTGCACATCTATTATTGTTTGAAGTTTGCCATCTTATTCGATTACTTCAAGGTTTTGAGCCCTAGGGATAATATTCTTGAAAACTGTTTGTTTGTGTAATGACACTCTCGCTTCATTGTATTAAATGCCAGAAATGGCATTTAAAACAGCATTAGCCATATGACACACTCGCATAGAGACTTACAAGTTGATAAATATTACAGAGGGGCATAGTACAGGGAAGAAGTACTCCCCAGTCACACCCTCAGGAATGTTTTTGCTGAAATTATGTACTGCGTTGCAGTGTTTGGTATCAGAGGTATCCTGCTTCTCTAAATGTGTTAGCTACTTAAGCAAATAACTGTACACAGACTCCTGGGAGGATCCTAGTCTACATTTTGCACTGATATGTAAGCCCTGTCACTAAAACATCCAGTTCGTTGTAAAGCACATGAGGGACAGACCCAACTGAGGTTCCCATTCACTTACTCCATTTAATTGTCTTCCAACTTCTGCTTCTTATGTAAACGGTCTTTAAGAAATAAATTATGGTCCTTGCACTCAGTTATTTAATATAATTCACAGCATACATGTGTATTCCCTGCACTATGTTTCCACACCCACATCCCTTTGGAAGGAGGGCATTCTGGAAGAGAGCTGGGTGTCGCTCTTATTAACCTACTATACAGAGATGAATTGCTGTTAGTCAAAGCTTGAAACTGCTCATACATTCACCAACCCTGACACGATCCAACCTTTTAACAGAACAAAAAAATATTTGGCTTATGACAGCAAAGTGAGTATCTGTATCAGTTTCAGAGTCGATTGTATGATAAAAATTAATATGTTTTCACAAAACAACAAGCCTGAAGTGATGTCCTTTTCTTAACAGCACAAACTTAACTGTGGCTCAGCACAGATCTCACAAGGCCTTCATGGTGTTGCAAGCCCTTTACGAGACAATGCTTTAAGGGAGAACTCCTGCTCAGTGTACTGACCAAACCCCTACTATATAAGATTCTTGCTGCTAATTCCAAGCACCAAGATGTATTATTTCCCAACAAAAACCTGTTTGTGTAATACAGTGTAAAGTATTTACATTACAAGCCATTAAATGGCACTTGTGCAGGAGTTATTGGTAGGCTGGTGTAGAGACATTCCTTGATTCCAAGCAACATAAACATTTGATTTGTTTTTTGTCTGTTGTTACCTTGTTTTCCTCAAATAAAGAGTGCAATTCAGCTATTGACATTTTATTGAGGTCAGCTGTGAGTGAGTATGGTGGTTATGTCTCAATAATTCTGTTTAATTGACTGATAAATCCTCAGTTGACAAAAGCTATTGTGCACAAACATAAATCCTGTTTTTCAGTACCAAACTTCCATCTATTACTGCTAGACCTGGCTTTGCTCTTCAATCTGTAAGCAAAACTCCAGGTAAATTTGAATTGATTTTTCAACACATCACTGAAAGCAGGGCTTAGTAATGCTTACAGCTTATATACTTATAGCTTATATACCTATATATAAGCTATACTTATAGCTTATATACTAAGCTTATAGCTTAGTAACGCTTATACCATACAAAACTGGTATGGAATCACTGGTCACACGGCATGTTCATGCTAGTTGAACTGTCAGAGCTAGAAAACTTTCAGTAAAAGGTTACCAAGGAGATTAGAGAGGAAGCAAAAGAAATATAGATGTTTTCTGTGATTAGGAGGAACCAGGACTTCTAATAAAACAACTAATAATATGTCCTCATTGAGGTCAAGAGCTAAAGACAGGAAAAATTTTTGTCCACATCCAGACCATCTTTATCCTCCTATGGCGAATATATGAAAGAAAGTACCTTTGACTGATACTTACCGTATGACCTAATTGGCTCAGGTATGGAAAGAATATCCAAAAGGCATAAGAATCTGGAAAATGAAGTTGCTTTATACACTGAAAATATCCTCTATCAGTGACCTGGCAACATTATTTGTAATTTCTTTTTCCTTTCTTACTCCCTCCCCTTCTGCTTTTCTCAATTCAGACTGAAATTAATATTTAAAATCCCTGTGTGACATATTTATGGTAAACGAGTTTACACAGAGTAGCAAACCAAAAGTCAAAGATAAAATGTCATTCAACCAGTAAGGTTCACTTTCAAATGAGAAAATTGAAGGTCGTACGTGAATCAGGTATAAATCAGGTATAAATCATCGTCAAACACTTCTACTTCTGTAAATGACTCAACATTTCTGAGCATTTATAAAGCATAATTTGAACTTTGTCTCAGTGTGTCAGTGCATTGTTGTGAGCGCTAGACTGGAAATTAATTTCTATTTTGACACAAGTAAAGTAGAAAACAACATGTATGAAGATGGATATGCAAGTTAGTATTAAAATGTCAGAGCCTATTAGTAGACATGTCAAACAGCAGTATTCTTTCAGACAGCGAGTACTGTCACAATTGCTTAATGAAGCTTATCCCTTGTATCGCTCATTACCATCAATACAACCTTTACCTGCACAGTCACCAGTGTTTCCTAGCTGGCATGGCTCATTTGCAGGAAAAGAAAACTTACCATTATCATGTGGTTACTCTGACACTGTGGAAAAAAAAATATTGTGTTTCTTATGATCACTAATAGTAGTATCATAGTCATAGAATGGTTTAGGTTGGAAGGGACGTTAAAGGTCATTGAGTTCCAACCCCAATGTCATAGGCAGGGTCACCTCCCACTAGACCAGGTTGCTCAAAGCCCCATCCAGCCTGGTCTTGAACACTTCCAGGGATGGGGCAGCCACAACTTCTCTGGGCAACCTGTTCCAGTGTCTCACCGCCCTCACAGGAAATAATTTCTTTGCAATATCTGATCTAAATCTGCCCTTTTTTCAGTTTAAATAAAATCATTACCCCTCGACCTATCACTACTCTTCCTGATAAAGAATCTCAATCTCCTTTCAAGTGGTTGTAGAGAGTGGTAAGGTCTCCCCTCAGCCTCCTTATCTCCAGTCTAAACAACGCGTTCCCTTAGCTGCTCCTCATGAGATTTGTTCTCCAGACCTCTCACCAGCTTCCTTGCCCTTCTCTGGACCCACCACCTCACTGTCTTTCTTAGAGTGAAAGGAGGCCCAAAACTGAACACAGTATTTGAGTTGGGGCCTCACCAATGCCGAATACATAGTAAAGATCACTGTCCTAGTTCTACTACCCATACTATTCCTGATAATGGCCAGGAGACAGGCCTTCTTGGCCACTTGGGCACACTGCTGGCTCATGCTCAGATGGCTCTGACCAACACCTCCAGATCCTCTTCTGCCAGGCAGTTCTCCAGCCACTCTTCCCCAAGCCTGTAGCACTGCATGGGGTTGTTGTGACCCAAGTNCCACCTCACTGTCTTTCTTAGAGTGAAAGGAGGCCCAAAACTGAACACAGTATTTGAGTTGGGGCCTCACCAATGCCGAATACATAGTAAAGATCACTGTCCTAGTTCTACTACCCATACTATTCCTGATAATGGCCAGGAGACAGGCCTTCTTGGCCACTTGGGCACACTGCTGGCTCATGCTCAGATGGCTCTGACCAACACCTCCAGATCCTCTTCTGCCAGGCAGTTCTCCAGCCACTCTTCCCCAAGACTGTAGCACGTCAAGTGGTGGATTGTGGCCCAACTAGGACCTGGTACTTTACCTTATTATACCTTCCTTATTCCACTGGCCTTGGCCCATCCAGCCATTCTGTCCAGATCCCTCTGCAGAGCCTTTCTACCCTCAGGCGGGTTGACACCCCCACCCAACTTGATGTCGTCTGCAAACTTACTGAGGGTGCAATTGATCCCCTTGTCCAGGTACCAGAACTTGTATGAACAGTGAACCCAATTATTTAAACAATAAATATTGAACCTCTCTAGAACCTTACAAGATTCTGCTTTCCCCAAGTACTGCAATGCACACAAAATCCTTAGCATATAGCAGTAAAAATATTGCAGATACAATGGCATTATGAATAATCTCTAGCAGCTCCTCGAAAATAAAACACTAAATGCTGTTTAAATGTTTAACCTGTTGCAAGTAATACTGAGACACCAGTGAAAAAGAATATTTTTACACGTAACACTTTTCACTTTCAAAACTATCTGTTCTTTAACTTAGAACTGATAAATATTTAACAGCAGGGAAAGCATTAAAACTACAGTTTGCAAGTATCTAAAATTGCCTTCCAAAGTTACAATGCAGTGTAGTAAAAAAGAAAGACATGGAATCTCAAAAATAGTCTAAAAGGAAAGTTACCAGGGCCAAAATTAGGCATTATTTTTCAAGGGGAGGGGAAAAATTTTTAGGAAAAAATCTTAATCTGAAATCATATACCACAGTTTTACATTAAAAGATTTTTACTTCTATCCTGATAATGTTTAAACCAATTTTTTATCAGAAGCTGAACCCTTATTTGCTTATGATGTTTGGAACTGACATTAAATTCCACCAGTAGATAGAAAAGTAGGAAGGAGTCATGCTGCCATGCAAAAGATGAACATACTTCTTAATTTTCAGTATCCTTAAAACATATGTAAGTGTGACTTCTCATTCGTAACCAGCAAGTACTACGCAAAAGGCTATATAGCCAGAAGAATACTAGAGATCTGATTACACATTCTAATTATTGCTCAAGGTTCTTTCCACTTTTCAACCACTTTTTTCCATGTCTGTAGTAGGACACAGCTTAAGAGTGTTTATGCATTGCTCTAAAAAAAAGCTTGTAACTCACAGAATTTAGAGAACAGGTCATGCTTAAAATGAAGATTTTGTGGATGAAGTATCATATATACATGTGGGAAACAAAAGACATGAAACATGAAAGAAAATGCCACTTCTTTTCTGAACTCCTGTATTGTCATTTTTATCTGTTCATGAGGGAGTTTATTCTAATGAAATTGCTAGCAAGATTCTTTAGGAGGAATGTTACACCGTGTTTACAGACAAACAAGCAGTGACGCACCTTGGGGGAAAAGCTTCTTAATAAATAGTGATTTTCAAAGTTATACGTATCAGCTGATCCTTTTGCTTTGGTGGAGATCATGGTTAGATCTGCATGATGTGCAGTGAAAGAGGTTTTGTTACATAGTTTTCATTTATGAGGCAGATTAAGAATCTTACTTTTAGTTATTTACTCTGCTCTTTCGGTCTAGTTTATTCATACATAAGAGAACTGAGGGAAGTTTTGCCTTATCACTCAAAAGGAAAAACATCTTATGTAAAAGGAGCATGTGATACACCTTTTTTCAGAGTATACAAAGGATTTGTACTTGGGTAGGAGGAAATTACTGTACAAGCAAACTACTGTTCCCAAAAAAATTACCAAATGATCTAATTTGATACCAGCTTCCTGCTGGTATTTTGTTCTAGGGAAAAAAGAAAAAACAAAAACCAACAAACTGAAGACAACAACAACAACAAAAACAATCAACAGGGCAAACAAAAAACTCAAACCCCCACCCTCCCAACTAAACAAAGACTTTAGCACATCCTTTTTTAATACCAAATATGAGCAAGTCAGCACATGTATCACCTATTATAAACATGTTCTCTGGACCTAATCCCAGATCCTGAGCCTCTGCCTAATCTTTAGTGTATCAGGGTGGGTAGCGAAGAACACAGGTGGACACATGCATAAAAGCCATCACCAAGAACAATAAAATAGGTCTCCAAACCTGAATGATATGCATGCAAACAGCCATGGCCAGAGAAAAAAGGAGTGTGATGCATATTCACAGATCTGCAACGTCACTAAGGTCATGGAAATATGGTAGGATAGATTGCATGACCATAATGTTATGATGGACGTGTACAAGCCCTTCAAAGGGGGAGTCAGTGACAAAGAGGAGGTGACCCATCATATGAGGAAGCAGCTGGGGTCTGTGGAGACCCCAATAGGGTGGGAAGACAACAGGTAGGTCAGAGACAGAGGAGAGGTCAGGAAGATAGGTCACACTCTGGGACTGTTACCAACCACCTCATGGGAGTGAAGCAGATGAAAGTTCTTTAAACAAAGAGATGAAGCCTCTGATTACAGCCCCTGGTTTTCCTGGGGATCTTCAACCTTCCTGACATCCACTGCAAGGAAAAGACGGGCCATGAGCTGTTCAAGAGATTTCTGAACGGTGTCAGCAATAAGACAGATGTTGGATGGACCAACCTGGGGTGATGTAGCCCTGGATGTGCTGCTTACTTCTATGTTAGTAATGAAAGGGTGAACAAGGAAAATGTGGACCCATTGCTGAAAGGGATGGGTGATTTAGTGACAGTCGACACAATTGGGGCTGAGCTACCTTAACCTCTGTGCATAGTGAAAGGGTTCAAGAGGGTGGAGAAGGATCAGAGGTGGATGAGAGTCAAACCAGGTCTCACACGTGAGAACTCAACCCCCACAAGTCTATATGTCCCAATAGGCCACATTGAGATCTGGTGCTGAGATCTGTTGATGTGCTGAGATCTCGTTGATGATCTGAGATCACAACACCATTCCCTATCATCTGTGAAAGATCATGGAGGTTGGGAGACATTTCCAAAGACCAGAGAATGACAGTCAATCATACTCACCTTAAGAAAAGTCAGTAGCGATGATGCAAAGAACTACAGGCCATCCAGCCTCACATTGACTGATTCATGGACTGAATCCTCTTGAAGAACATTTCTAGACACATGGAGGAGTAGAAGCAGACTGAGAACAGTCAGCATGGATTATCAAAGGTAAATACTGCTCATGCAATGAGAGATCAGTGTATATTATTTAACCTGATTTTAGCAGGGCTGCCAACACTGCCAAATAATGCAAGGACTTGAATCTAAATTAGGGTGATTATAGTCTGGATAATTGGAAAATCATACAGGTGAAGAACTTACTGGATGAAAGAGGCTTACAGGGTAGCAGTTAATGGGTTGTATTTACTTGGGACAGGTACAGGCCACCAGGCTCTGTTCTGTTTAATATTTCCATCAGCGACCTGTGACGGGGGAAGATGCTTGTAGACATTGCAGATGACACCATGCAGGGGGACCAGTTGATGAATGCAAGAGCAGGGCCTGGAGCAGTGTGAGCAGGTCCCAGGGCAGGGTGCCACGGTCAGGCAAGGGTGATGACCTGTGCTCAGCATCCATCAGGCCTCATCCAGGAACCACATCCCATCTGGGGTCCTGGACAGAAGAAGCATTGAACAACACCAGAGTGCATCAGAAGAGGCTACTGTGATGACAGAGCTGGAGCATGCCCTGCAAGAGGAGGGCTCAGCCAGGAGCAGAGGTGGCTTTGGGGTACCTAACAGCACCCCACCACCTACAGGGCAGGGACTGAGCAGCAAGGATGGGCTGTTCACAATGGTACCTGGCAGGAGGGCAAGAGACAGCAACATCAGCTGAAACTAGGGATGCTCAGGGTATACATAAGGAGAAACCTCTCTACCCTGATGACAGGCAAGTTTCTCAATCTGACAGTTTTTCAAGGGGTGATTACCTTAAGTGACCTGGTTTTATCAGCAGCATCATCTGACTCTGCTTTGAGAAGGTGGTTGAAAGACAAGCTTCCCAAGGACCCTTCTTACTTGAATTATGCTGTGATCCTATGACTATATGGAGCAAGCAGCTGGTTAACATCACACAGAAAAGACTTAACAATTCAGTAATTTCTCCAAAAAAGAGTAAGCTAACTGCTGATTTTTTTTTTATCCTGTCTTGGAATTCTGCATATCAACAGCTTATCATTTCAATTGTCATCAGTATCCAGATAAAATCACAGATTCTTGGGCAATTTCTGAGAATGGAGGTATGAACATAAGCTTCCATGATTACAATGAAGACAGTGAACTTTCATTGTACTTTCAGCTGATGTTGCTAAAATGGCAGTAATAGTAAACTTTGCTTTTTGGTAAGACTAGAACATAATTTCTGGAAAAGGAGCATCTTAAATGAATACAGGTAATTAACAACTAAAAAGGCTGTGAGACGCTGGGCAGGTTAAATTTGCAGGAGCTGGATTTGAATTCAGATATTTGTCAGAGCTTGAAAGAAGTTTCTCACTCAATAATTTTCTTTCAGTCTTCAGAGCTGTGATCGTATTTCGAAATAAACAAGTATTATTATGCACTGTTTCCCTGTGACTTCCCTAATCTTCACAGCGGACTAGTACAAAAATAATTAATGTAATAGGAAATTACATTTATTGTGGATGTGGAGGATGCTATTGTTTCCGCTTGTAAAAAAACAGCAGATCAAAGTCAGCAAGACTCTGTTCTCCCCTGTCATGAGTGCTGACCTAGGGCTGATGAAGGACGTGCCTTCCTGCTCAGACTGAGTTTTTTCCATGTCTCTATTTGGTTGTGCACACAAAATTGGAGACAAAAGTACCTCTCTTGTTGCAGACCAGTAAATGTGAATCTTGGCATGACTAAAGTTTGTACTGCTGGGGCAGGGTCTCAGGACACCCCTGGCCTTGTCTTGACCTAAGCTGTTTTATCTTTTTTAGCTGAGACAGCAGCTGTCAAGCAGTCAAGTAACTATGAACTAGATTCGGTTATTTCTTGGTTTATAATAATAACAAATAGTTGTTCTGTGTGGACTGCACTGTCCATCACTGTAGATTAAAGCATCACATGGCAGAGTGCAGAGACAGAAACAGAGGGCCCAGCCTTTAAGCAGAGATTGCAGTAGTCACCAGGGGTGTGCAGAGTTGTGTTTTTCAGGTAAAGCCAGTTTTATAGATGACAAACAACTGGAAATCAACAGAAAAAGATGCAAAACAAAACAAACAAAGAAACAAAGAAGCCCAAGCAGATTTTGCCAAGAAACGGATAAAAATAAATCCTAGTTGACCCAAGAGAGAGAAGAAAGAAGTCCCCATCATTAAACCACAGTGAGGAAACTAGGACACTGACAACTTACCACAACCCCCACTTTACAGCTCCCCCACTTCACATTGCACCCATGGACAACCTGGGGATGAGAAAGAGAAAGCGAAGGATGAGAGAAAAGGGCTACACTCCAAGAGATTTTCCCTTATAATTGTTTTTAGACATCCTATTCCTGTGGAGATTTGTTTTCTATCAAATACATAATTTAGACTTCAAATTTCAGTATTTTTGCTTGAACCCTGCTGTATTTTCTTTCCAACAGACATGGGTGTTGTTAAAGAGCACCCTGAGGTTCAGAGCCTGTGAACATGAGGCTTCTTACAGTTATTTGTAAAAGATCCCATGTACTTCTATGTGGTCAAGAAGTCCACAGCAGCATTCACATTGGCATGCCCAATAACTTCACCCAAAAGCTCTCAACTGACTCTTAACCCATCCCGCGGCAGAGCTCCACACAGTTCATTTGCTCTCCCACATAGAGAGTATTTTTTTCAGGAAAATGTGAAAGGCAGGATTGAGGAAATAAAAGTTAACATTTCTGTATCTCTTTCCAACTTCTCTCCCAAAGCTTGTAAAACTTACTTTCATCTGTTAACATACTGTAGATTGTTCAACTATGTTTTGAAAAAAGTATTCCGGGTGGACCCTTATTATGAGATGTCCATGCTTCAAGTTTGTGGCATGAGTGTGTAGTCTAACAGGTTGTCAGCAGGTAGCAGCCTAAAACTAGACTGTAAAGGGGGACCTAACTGCAGCTTTACAGCCATCATTCAAGGAACAGATTGAACTATCATGTTTGCCACCTCTGGACACACTCCATCCCAGTTCTTTATTTCCTGTCACTTCTAGGCTGCTGCATCTCCTGGCTGCTACAAGAGCTAGGAGGATCCTGATAATATCCTCCACTATTGTGCTTACGTCTTCCTCCGTCTCAGCTATTTGTCTGTCTCTTCATGAATTGTAATTCATATAGTAATAGAAAGTACTCTTCTATTTGGGTGGAGAAAATGCATACCACCGTCAAATAATATATTTGCAAAAAGAAATGTAAACTGTGCCTTGAAAGACATTTACACAGACAAAGTGTTATTGTGCTCTTCCTGAAAAAGACAAATGAAGCCTCCACTTAATAAGCTGTCAGTTCAAGGAAGAGTTAAACTCTATTTCTAAGTTTTAGCCTGTTAATGTTTTTTTTTTTTTTTTTTNCAAACCACAACACCTAGTCAAGTAATGAGGAAATAATTACAAATACAAACTCTGCACCTCCAGTTTCTTTACTGGCAATTCCCTGACAGGAAAACAGAAAATAATGCATGTACCAATAGCCAAAGATCAGACTATATGGTAGTGCCAGACAGTTTCACTTTGCCAGGATGACAGCCTCTTTAAAATACTACTAATTGCATAGTAATGGTTTCTCATTAAACAGGCCATAATTCAGCACAATATCTCTGTCCTGAGATTTTCCAGTTTAATTAATTTTCTATACCTATTAAATGTAGTTTGAATATTGGTCTACATTGTCTGTCATGGAAGATGTCTGCCCATCTTGGTAACTGTGTCAAAATTCATTAACTGGAATTGGTAAGTCTTGAATAGTGAAGACTTAGAGCTGCACTTAAGAGTGTTATGCGCTGAGAAGTGTTAGAATACAGAAAGCTTGCAGGCTGAAAGGTACAACTGCTTCTGCTCAGAATGTTGGGTACACTGAAATGATCCCATGAGTACATAGGTTTCTACTATTCATCTCAAAATACCAATTTGGATATAACAAGTTTAAATAAATGAAATTGCAGAGGGATTGTGGTTTTCCCTAGTTGAAACAAAAGCCAACACCCCACTCCCCCGAGTTTTAAATCTCCAAAAGGGCTAAATTCCTAAATACAAATCAGGATGCTTAACATAACATTTTAGGTTAGGAGTTATATAACCATTCTGGGGGGAAAAGAGTTCCCTACTCTCTGCACATAAATGTCATAGTCTTAGCAAGGCCAATTACCACTATTTTTAGAACCAAGTAGGAAGTGGACAGGCTTTGGCACTACTTTAGCTTACCTTCCCTGAAAGGCTTTTTAACACATCTACCAGCACATGGAAAAGGTGTTTCATTCCCTTCATTAAAAGACACAAAACTAGCAGTAACATCAGAAATGTGACTACTGGCAGCTTAACTGAGTTCAGACTTGAGTGGATCCAAGTCCATTTGTCCATTCTATCCAGACAACTGTCTATAGCCTGCACTACATACCACCTTGGGGTGGAGACAGGCCTCAAACTCCAGCTAAGGTTGTCCAGTGTTACTGACTGGGAGAGGGCAGGAGTTACTGCAATACCAAAACCACAGAAGGTGTCATCACACGAGACGTCCAATCTACTGCAATTTGAGATGTAATCAATTCCCTGCTCCAACATCTGCTCTTTGTGTTCGTTTAGTGTCTGAAAATTAATACTTGAGGTCCTTTGGGGTGTATTTGGGAAGGACACAGAAAAGATGTGTGTAAAAAAAGAAAAGGAAGAGAAAGAAAGAAAACAAAAGCAGGATCAAACAAAAACTATTCTTACTCTTTTCAAGCAAATGTTCTAGATAGAAAACACAATAGTGGGTAAGAGAAAGAAGGTAAAGACTGATTTTTTGGTTCCAATAAAAAGAAAGGGACTGTTGAACTTGTATAGTATTCACCATATTTTATTTGGTGACACGTTTTATTCACTATATTGTATCTTTTTATTCATCAGTATATTTTCGTTTTAATGGAGATATTTTATTCAGCAGCAGCTGCTTGCAAATTTTTCTCTGATGCAGGGTAAGGGTTTCCAGAAGAGATTTATGTAGCTGAAATTGATAAGCTCTTCTGTTCAGTAGATTAAATGTAGCATGTTTTCTGTTTGAATTCAAATTCTCTTGTGTTTTCCACCTTTCACTGGTACCCCAGCTTTTCACAAAGTTTTACACCCTTCCAACAGGAATATATATGAAACCTCATCGAAGCCCATCTTTATTTTCTAATGTTTTTAAGTTGCTTGTGTGCTAATCAAAATACAGTGATTTTATTAACTTATAGGAAAAAAAAGATTATCATATTATCACTGGAACCTTTCTAAGGAGCAATGCTGTGCTCCAATGAAGTCAATAATCAATTTTATTGTAATATGATTTGAGTGTTTCAGGGCATCACAGAATCATAGAATTTGTCTAGGTTGGAAGGGACTTTTCAGGTCATCTAGTCTAACCATCAACCTAATTGATTAAAAAACATCCCTAAACCATGTCACTAAGCTCTATGTCAACCCATCTTTTGAATACCTACAGAGATGGTGCCTCAACCCCTCCCCTGGGCAGCCCATTCCAGTGCCTAATAACCCTTTCTGTATAAAGATAATATCCAATCTGAATCTCCCCTGGTGCCGCGATTGAGAGACGGGACACAGCTTGATGCAAGCAGAATGTCAATTTATTGCCTGAAGTGGGTTACATTTATATGATAAAAACTTCCGTACACGCATCCATCTATTATTTGATTGGTTACAGGCTTTGTGCATGTGTTGTGCACGCACTTAATCAACAATTGTGATTGGTTATATACATTTCACGTAACCGCTTCAATTGGCTCTTGGAAGGTGCAGAGTGCTCTCTGTATCTTGCAGCGCTCAACAACAGGCTTTTGCCGTGTGATTGATAACGACCTGGTGTGAGAATATTTTTACTTTGTGCGGTTTGTTCTGTTATCTGAACATTCTGTTTTTAATTGCTACATCCTTTGGTATAACTCAAGAGTCCGAGGCTCCTCAACTTACTTATCATTCTCCCATGGCTCACTGCCCACAGGTTCCAATACGTTCCCTTTTATCAACTGAGCAGTACTGGGAACCCTGCTGAGACCAGACGAATCCTGTCCCACACCCTGGTGCAACTTGAGGCTGTTTCCACTTGTCCTATCGCTTGTGACTTGGGAGAAGAGACCAATCCCTACCTCTCTACAACCTCCTTTCAGGTTGTTGTAGAAAGCAATAAGTTCTCCCCTCAGCCTTCTTTTCTCCAGACTAAACAACCCCAGCTCCCTCAGCCTCTCCTCATATGACGTATTCTCCAGACACCTCACCAGATCCATTGCCCTAAACGAAGGGCATCCTGTTTCCTTCAAGACAGCTTTGTGACCAAGTTGAATGAGGAAATTTGTAAGGGTTGAACCTGTCTGACCTGCATCACACAGTATCTCTGAAGGATTTATGTCAAGTGCTCTAATCCACACATCCAAATGTAGAATTCAAGTTTCTTTGTTAGTCCAACAGTAACCTAAGTATTAATTCATTGATTATGAATGTGATCCTCTCAGAAAATACATGAGAGTGGGAGTGGCACTTGTGTATTGCTAAGGTAGCCTTGCAATGAGATATCTAAGCTTTTAGAGCACTACATTCCCTAGCAGGTAAGAAACAGTAAGAGGATTTTAGTTTTCAAGAGAAGTTGTAAAAGAGGTTACCAGAGTCTTGATGCCATGGTGTCATGAAATTTCACAGAAGCCCTGGTAGGCACAGTTTTATATGGAATTGAAACAGAGCTACTTTTCAGTACTTCATATTATTATTAATTGTACTCTATTAATTATTCTATCAGTCACTTCTCTATCATATGTACAAAACAATTTTCTGAAACATCAACATTTCTGAAAGAATGGAAGTTTTAATTCTTGACCAGTCTCATTTTGTGGTATCCTTTAGAAGACATTATATGGTGTTACACCCATGGCTGTGATAATTCCAAGTTTTTAATTTAAATTTTTCTTATAGTTTGGTGTCACCAGAGAGCAACTACAGCATGCAGCCTGTTTTCATACTGATACAGGCCTTTTCTCCAAAAACTATGAACAACTAAAAAGTCTGAAAGTAATAATACAGAAAGTTTTGTTTGTGAGTTTTTTGTGAGGATCGCAAAGTATTGACAGGACAACTATTTTGTATTTTTCTTCTCAATACAGAAGTTAATATTTTCCCTTATAACACAATACAGGTAGATTATGGCTTTAACATAGTATGAAGAGGCTTTTGTTCTTGGAGTTTACGTGCTGATACATATGACACATTTTGAAAAGTAAAATGTGAATCTCACAGTTAAATGGCACTGATGGAGGCTGCTTCATGGTTGGTGAAGAACAGAGAATTACAAAACTCCCTATTCCCTTTGACAGTGCAAAATTCCTGTGATGTCTTCACCTGAGAGAAGATAGTTGCTGTACATCCTAATTTAGTACTCTTGGATGGGAGGATGTAGATCTAATTCTGATTAGTGACCAGAGGACAGGTCAGGACTCCTAGATTTCATCCAGTCTAGTGCACACGCCCCTGGTCAGGATGACGTTTATCCCAGTCATTCCAGAGAGATGGTTGTGTGCTGAGATGATATACCCTTTTGTTTCACTACTTCCATTACTTCTTATCATGGAGACCCTTCTTTTCTAAGGTCTAGTTTAAAAATCACTTATTGAAATTTCAACTTTTTTCTCCCATCTCCCACATAGACTTTCCTCCCTTCTTTTTTGAAACAGCCTTCTTAAAAGAGACAGAAAGACTTTATTTTTCCAACTTACAGTTTTTCTTCTATAATCTGAAAAACTTCAGCTCATTTCATTGATCTTTATAGGTCATGTTTTCCAGATTAGTTAGCATTTTCATTCCTTTCCTCCAAATATATTTTGGAGTTGTTTTGTTCACACTATTTTCCTTTTTTTTTTTTTTTTAATATTTCTGAATCAAATATTACAGCTCAAAGAATGATATTGCCAGTGAAGTGTAGGCATCTTGAGTCTATAATTCTGTGAAACACTGTTATGATAATGGTCTCTCCTGGACCCTGTTTTCTCTGCTCACTGACTTGTGTAGAATTATCAGTAATACTTTTCAGAATATGTGATTTTATTTTCCAGGATTTTTGGCAGAATTCTCCAGATACCTCCTGTAAGTTTATGTTTAAGTTTCTACATCAGGCACTTCTGCAGATTCTTAATTGTTAGAGAACAAAAACCCAACAATTTGTTATTCCTTTGTGAGATTGTGGTCATCATTCTTAGAGGAAAGACCTTGCTAATCAAGTCTGTAAACACAGAGAGAAGGAAAACAGCATAAAAATCTTTTACGTCCATACATAAAAATAGGATTGAAAACTGAGTAATTCCTAATTAGACAACAATCGTAACTTCTCTTTTCACCCTGATAACCTTAGTCTCTCTGAGCCTTTTTTGGAGAAGGATGTTCAGCCAAATATTACTCTGCTTACTTTTGTTTTCACTCTGAAAGATCTCTGATGTAGTTAATGAAGAATTATCTAACAGTGAAAGTCTGCACAATTAAAATTTGAAGGCAAAAGCTGTAGTTGTTAAACTATTAATAACCCCCAAAACAGGCAAAAACTTTGCATGATTCAATAAAAATTCTTAACAGACTTGTTAGAGTAGAATGGCACTTTGTAACTTATTCTTCGCTATGTTCTGCTTTGAATCACAGGTGGTTTCTCTACTTTTTGATGAGATATGAAATGACAGTGAACTTGCTTTTGTACAGTGTGTCTCATTCGGGAAAAAAAAGGTAATTTGTCCTTGTTTAACAACAATTCTCCTTGTTTTATAGAGATGAAAACAGGAACTGTGCAAACCCTGAGAGAATTTTACGTTAGCCCTTTTCCTTACTTCTCAAAAGTTGGGGTTTTTTTCTTCACCTCTACAGTGTATCCCAGTGACATTATTGTCCATTTGGAAGCAAAAGAGGTGTGTTTGTGCTGTCCCTTTTGCACCTCAGATGGCCTCCTGTCAGGCCACCTGAGCACTGAAAACTTGGGGAAGCAGGTGACAGTTGTCAGAGACAGCAAAACCCCTTTTTCACCTCGAAAGGCAACTTCTTCAGGACGAATTGCCAGGATAATTCCTTAAATCACAGGAAATGTGAAGAGTTGCCTTACAAAGGATGGGCAAAGCAAATGAAAACCTTTTCAGAAAAGAGGGAACTTTGTCATGGATGTCCATCTACTTGGATAACTTGGGAAGAAAATTGTCCATACACTGAATTTCTCAGTATTTGCAGCATATAATTTCTTGAAGTCAATGATCTTCAGAGTTACTGAAACTGGCGAAGAATGTATGGAAATTAGGAATGTAAACCGAAATTTTACCTTTGTTACACTAACACCTTAACAAGGCTTTAGAAAGTGATCACTAGAATTCTCACCCTGATAATTTTACTTTACATTTAAATAGAGACTGATAGGAGAAGAGATTTTGCTTTATTTTTTTCCTAAAAATATCTGTTTTAATATCACTGCATGAGTAGATGTAAAATTTAGTTAAGTCATGCTGTCCATCCAAGAATTCCACTACTGATCTGACATACATAGACATAATTTTCTCTCCTCCTAAGGAAGCTCCTAAATATTTCCCTAATTAGCAGGAGTTTTACGTAAATCACACATAAAATTACCAAAATTGTCTAAATTAATCCTCAATCCCATTAAAAATCTATTGAGTAAGAATTTGCCAGGATCACTAAACAAAAGAAACACCCATTATAAGCACTGATCATTTTTCCAGATTAGGAAAAAAAAAAATAAGAAAAAAAAGAAAAATTAAAAAGAAAGCACCACTAGGTTTAAACATAAGCAGTCATATTCATTAGCTGAGGTTTTTTATCTGGTAACCTGCACATCAGAAATATTTGTTAATGATTCAGGGAAAATTGCATACATCACTGCAGGGTTTTAATCAATCATTTTTTTTCACCAGTTCTTCATCTTTTTATCACAAGATGCCAAGATCCATCCAAAAAGAGCAATATATTATTCAAAAGGATCTTTATTAGCACAGCTGCAACTAAACCATACTCTTTGATTTTCAAAAGGTGTGCAAGTCATAGCAAGGAGAAAAAGAGGTCTCATTGATTAATCATAAGGATCAGTTTATGAGAGAGACAATCATAGATGTTGATGGGCAAACCTCCTGCTATAGGTAAGATAATGGCAGAGCTCAATTACAAACATAGTTATCAACACTCACAGTTTTTAAAAATAAATTTTCAGAAATGGAGGACTGAAGTGTAGAAAAGATTCTTAAGACCATAGTAACTTCCAGAGATAAAGGGGTCAGCTTGAGCTAGGTGGGGATAAGGAAAGAAAAAGAAGGAGAAAATAGAATCTTTGTGGCAGTGTGCAAATACAGAATATCAATAATAAAATCAATGTGCTAGTCCAACAGATTTGGAAGCACCTGGAATAGAGCAACTACTTTATTTTATTCATGGAGAAACTGAGGTAGAGAGAGGAAAGAAGAGAGGGTGGACACACCTAGTGACAAGTCCACCAGCTAGGCAAGGAGGAAAATCTTTATTTTGCATGTGCCATCCACTTGACCTGAATACTGCATCCATGAGTGTGTAACTTTAATCCGTGACCTCTTCCAAGGTCTGCCCACAAAAAGAAATAATCATAGAATCATACAATGGTTGAAGTTGGAAGGAACCTTAAAGATCACCCAGTTCCAACCCCCCTACCATGGGCAGGGGCGCCTCCCACAAGAGCAGGTTGCTCAAAGCCCCATCCAGCCTGGCCTTAAAACACCTCCAGGGATGGAACATCCACAGCTTCTCTGGGCAACCTGTTCCAGTGCTTCACCACCCTCACAAGAAAGAATTTCTTCCTAATGTCTGATCTAAATCTCCCCTCTTTCACTTTGGAGCCATTATCCCTTGTCCTGATCTTTTTGATAACCTTTTTGATCAATGCAACAGTGAAAGCAGTAAAGAAACATTAGTGCACAAATATCACTGGAAGATGATATTTCATACATACAAACAAAATCAATAGCATCTTAATTGTTTGCTTGTTGTGAATATACATTGCCTATCTCCACTGTTTCCAGTATTCTTGATGGAACTATAAAAATGAAAGTAAGTTGGATTAACTGCACATAGCAAGAGAGGAAAAAAAGATAGCCTTAAATAATGAGGACTTTTTGTTATTCTCTATTCCTAATAGGGATCTGCTTTTGTCATTGTTGAGCGTCTTCAGAGTAAGATTATGCAGTTTCATGAGTTCAGGGATGAAGTTACAGTCTCTGTTCACACAGTCTATTTGATGGCCTGAATACTTATTTGAACATGGAGTTAACTTTGTGCATACCAATGACAGGAACTGTTTTAAAATCCTACCTCATGCAGTAATGGAGGTACAAATGGTAAAAAAATCCCTCAGCCCTCATAAGCCCGTAGCTAACAAACTGCGCAGCAAGGTCTTAATGACTGGAATATGCCTTAGAAATATTCATCCACATGTGTGACTAAACACACCCACACAGGACCTAGAACTGCATATATGAAGGCAAGGAAAGACGTGCAAACTTGTGGATACTCCCTGTATTGTATTATTGCTCATTCTCCTTCCTGTTAAATTAGAAGTTCAAGCAAGTCACTTCCTAGGGCATTTGCTGACACATGGCTTCCCAGAGCAATTATGACTATTAATCTTTAGCACAGCCTGTAGAAATTCCTAATGAGCGTTCTTGTAAGCACAGAACAGATTAAGCAGTTCATAAATTATGGAAGCATAAAGACCGACATCTAATAATTGGGGCAGTGAAAATACTACAGATGCCTGTGAAAGATCGCCCAGCCTCCTGAGCTCTAAGGCCCAAGGCACTGTAAAGTAGCCTTATGATGCATCAAATGAGGCAAGAACATGCTTAATAGAGCTCCTGTGAGAAAGGCCCCCAATTAAACAAGACAACCCCGCTATGCTGGCTGGCATTTTATAGCGTTAACAATTATGTTTAAATCCCACTTTGTTTGCTAGGCAAAGCATATTTGACAGATTCAATTCAAAACTGAAATTAGAAGTGCCTCCGTAGTTTAGGAAAGGTTAGGAAAATGCACACGTCCTACATGCAATTACAAAATAAGACACAGATTCCTAACAGCCTTTGCGTGGCTGCTCATTTGCATTTCAATAGGTGTTTGCATTTCAGTGATGGCAGCCCTGAAGATCTGGTTTGTACCTCATTTGTGGGACTTCATGTATATAGAGGAGCTCTTTCTGTCAGGTGGACCTGACAAGCTGCATACCCCATTTTGCTCATGGTTTGTATCAAGCAAGGTTCAAACACCACTACATTGTGCTATATATTTTGGGAGATGCAATGAAATGTAAGTAAAGGAAGGGACAAATTTTCTGTGAATTACATATCTGAAATGCAGCCTTACACAGTCTTATACCATAGCCAAGGGAAAAAAAAAAAAAAAAAAAAAAACCTCCTGTAAACATTTCCAAGTGGAAGAAGAGGAGGAGGATGAGAAGCAAAGAACATTAACAAGCCTGGAGAGTTGAGCTGTGGAAGTTAACTTTGTACCCCAGCAATGTTAGAGGACATTCCTTGTCATTTGTGCAAGCAGCTGGAAACACAAACACTGAATGATTTAGGGGCCACAATTTTGGTAAGTGTAGAGACAGTTCAATAAAGTACCATGATGAAGTTTTCTCAGAGCAAATGGGATGCCTGAAAACAGTAAATGGGTATCATTCTTATTTGGTATCAAAAAATAAGGTGAGATTATAATTGTATCATTAGCTTCCTCTCCTCCCATAAAAAGATTGATATTTGTGAGAAAATATTTTCCAATACTAGAGTAGAAGGTAATTAGCAGTTTAATATCCTTTCCAGACCTAAGAAAATAAAAGGTAGATGAGTTATTGAGTAATAACTTGTGAAGGAATATTGGTTTGGATGGTAACATGAATTTATCAAGGGAAAGGGGTAAAAATAGAACCATTAAGGTACATCTGGAGAACCAGACAGAGAGAATATTATTAAGTTATATAAAACAATAATTTTGAATAAATATGCATACACTGCTGA
>VXBJ01003636.1:33607-56563 GCA_013400055.1 Nycticryphes semicollaris
TCTACAAATCTATAGATACACCTATCATCTCTTAGGGAGCACCAGAATAAAGGTTAATTGCCAGCACATTGGTACAGTTATCATGTAATACTGGATTTTGAACACAAAGAAAGTTATTTTCTTTTAAGTACTCATTCATAAGCAACTCAATTTAAAATGTAAACTCTCTGGAATGCCTGAAATGTTATTTAATCCATTATGACTGCACACTTGGAATCTTTTCTTCTTTTTTTACTTTCATTAAATTAAATTAGAATATTATCTCTGCTGAGAACTTTCTGGCAAGCTCCCAACATCTGCTCTTGCCACCCAGTATTTTGTATATAAAGATTGTATTTTCCACAGGAGAAATCTGTATATTCATTGGAAATAGCGAAATAATAAGGAGAAAAAAAAAAAAAAACCACAAAATTTTGGACTATAACTGGCTGAATTTTACCATCTAATCTTTGTTGACTTTGGAAAGATAAAACAATAGGAGGACATGTTGCTTTTGACTGAATTTCAATGCTAATAAAAAAATTAAAGATTTTGTAGTTTGGGGCATTTCTTTGACTTTAACAGAACATTACCTGATGATGACTTTGGTGACAATAATGATGAAGTAATATGTATTGTATGACGTTGGAACAGGAGCTGTCAGAAAACACTTTGATTTTTTTTTTTAATTAGATTTTGGATTTACTTGATGGAAGTCCTGAAATATTTTATTCTATGAAAAGCCCTGGATATTGTGATTAATTATTTTTATTTTAATTTAATCTATTTAATTTAATGCCATTTAATTTAAATCAAAGGCATTAAATTTAAATCAATGCCAGTCCAGATCAGAATACACAAAGGAACTTCTGCAGAATGAAAGAGATTATCTTGGATCCATTTTGTTCCTGGGGTGCAGTTGCTATCTCTCACTACACTGCTTCACAAGTCTCCTACTCAGAACTCACATCACTGTTAGTATTATCCATGTGAGTTATTAAATTTTCTTAACAGAACTAGGGGTATCTGCAGTCCTTGCCCCACTGCAAGGGAAGAGATTTCAGTCTAGCCCAGTGTCACTGGGTCAGGAAAAGCAATCAAGGTACGGAGATCATAATATATAGAATACTATATATGTAGATATACAGAGAATGAAGAATTGCAATGGTATCTGCTTCCTGGGTCAAATGTGTTGAGTTAGGAATCATCACTGGTGCTAGGCAGGTTGGAAGGGACCTTAAAGATAACCTAGTTTGAACCTTCCTGCCATGGATATCACCCACTAGACCAGGTTGCTCAAAGCCCCATCCAGCCTGGCCTTGAACACTTCCAGGGATGGGACATCCACAGCTTCTCTGGGCAACCTGTTCCAGTGCCTCATCACCCTCACAGGAAAGAATTATTTCCCGGTATCTGTCTAATCTAAATCTCCTGTCGTTCAGTTTAAAAACATTACCCCTCATCCTATTGCTCTAATCCTTGATAATGAGTCCCCCTCATGTTTTCTATAGCCCCCTTTCAGGTATTGGAAGGCTGCTATAAGGTCTCCCTGGGGCCTTCTCCAGGCTGAGCAGCCCCAACCCTCTCATTCCACCTTCATAGGAGAAGTGCTCCAACCCTCTAGTAATTTTCAAAGCCCTTCTCTGAACCTGTTCCAACAGGTTCATGTCCTTCTTATGCTGGGGATTCCAAAGTTGGACACAGTTACGTGAGGTATGCAGTTTAGCCACTGCACTTTGCCTTTCACTGTAGCAGTGCACTTTGTTCTGTGGGTTGAGGTGTCCCTGAAAACCCCTTGAGCGCCAAGGTCTCACTCATGGTCCAGTAACACAGCTGGTGCCCAACCCATCATAGAATCCTGATTTACCCTGGTCAGCCCTGCCAAGGCTTGGCCATCCCACTTCCCAGAAATCCTCCTCCCCTTTAACCACACCAGCTGGGGAAGTCCTGCTCCACATGGCAAGAGATGTGGAGGGGAAGAAGTTAAATATGCAGAGATTTCTTTATTGAACTCTCAAAGAGTTTAAGTATTCGAACCCTAGGGAAGGACTGAGGTCACAGAGAGATCAAGGCTCTGCAGAAGAAGAGTTGAACTCTTCACCTGGTGGCAAACTGATTTTCCACACTTACTTATTCTGTAGTCATCCTCAAGCTAAAGGATGAGAAAAAATACAAGAGCATGAAAATGGCTCGAGAGTCATATTCCACTACATATTGTATTGAAAATACTTATCATTCAAGAGATAGGAAAAGCTTATTTAGCTCAAATGGCACATTGTCCACTACAGTTTTCTATAATTTTTAGTAATAGTAGTAATAGTAGCAGCAGTAATCTTTATGACACAAATATAAAATAAAAACAAATATAAAAATGGAAATGAAAACTTTTCTGATAATTTAGATGGACTTTTATAAACCCTTCTGTCATGAAGGAAAAAATAAACATTATGTAAACTGTGTACTACTACCAAACTCTTTCTGAGGAAGAAGTGTGTTTTATAAATGGAAGCACAGAGTGAGGTAAATACAGTAAGATGTACCAATTCCATATAACTCATCCTGAAAACAACCGTGTCAGTAGGATAGCATCTGGACCATATAGAGATGAATTCATGGTGGCAAATATAAACTACTGGATTTTACAAGTGTATTGCCTCCCAAAGGAAGCAGAGCCAGAACAAACGCTTAAGTAATTCTTTAGCAATTTTATAAGTGTTTTTTACAAGACTAGTCTGAATACAACTTTCCAGGTCACACCACTTGTTTAGAAACACAGAATCATAGAATGGTTTGGACTGGAGGGGACCATTAGAGATCATCTAATCCAATTCCCCTGCCACGTTCCACTATATCAGTTTGATCCTGTCCAACCTGACCTTGGACGCCTGGGATGCCCTGATGATGATACATCCACAACTTCTCTGAGTAACCTATTCCAGCATCTCATGACCATCATCATAAAAAATTCCTTCCCTGGGCCCATTCTAAATCTTCCCTCTTGCAATTTAGAACTTTTGCCTCTTGTCCTGTGACTACAGGCCCTGGTAAAAACACTAATAGCCTTACTCTTTTGGGTTGGTTTTGTTTTGGTTTGGTTTTCTTTCTCTGTTGTTTTCCTTGCCTATGCTTGAAGGACTTTACAGATGAAATTCCATTCAGTGTTTCTACCCAAATCCCATTGCAGCTATACACTCATAATTTCAGAGGGGTCAGTAGCAGTAGCACTGTTCCACATTTCCTCTGGTCCATGAAATTCATTAATACTGATCTCACTAATAAGTTTTCATACATATTTATTTTTGATCATAATGACTTACTTTCTTTCCTGTTGTATTTATCTACTTCCCTAACCCAAATAAATTAATATCATGTTCACTTTGTAAAGTGATGAAATATTTGAAATTTGCATTCAGTACACTGAAAGTTTTCCATTCTTCATGCTTCTTGCTAAATTGTTTATTTTTTTTTGTTGTTGTTGAATTCAGAGATAGAAAGGTTGAGTGAAAAGGAGAAATAGAAAACAAAATTCTAGGTTTTTGTTGCAGGTATTCAGAAATTGAAAAAAAGAACCCAAACCTAATTCTCAGTACAGCATTTATGACCAACTGTTAACTGTAATGCCCAAGACTTAGTGAAATGAGCAAATGTGAGCTAGAAGTTGGTAGAGCAGAACATAACTACATTATTGTAAAATTATAAAAGGCTTCTGACACTTCATTAAAAACTTTGATATCTTCTTTAAAAAAAAAAATCTTGCTTACGCTAACATGTTTTAATTTTTTCTCAATGTTTTCTACCCAGCCAGTATCTACCCTATCCCCACCACGCTACAACATCTAATTAACCGCAACAATCAAAGATAAAGAGCGGATGAGCCTGTTCATAAAACTCAGCCTTCTGAAAGAATGATCTCTGCTAAAGACCTCATCAGCTCATTCTGATGAAATCTCTTTCCTCCATTAATTCCCAGTTCTCATAAATACTACACAAATTCATCCTTAATGCAGGGCTTTCTGCTGACTGTCAGTTGTTGTCATGGTGAATGTGTTTCTTCATATTGTGCTTCCTTGAGTTAATTCTGAATTCTGCCTACCCATTATCTCTCCTTTTCTCTTAATTTTTGTATTCCTCATCCATAGCTACAACGTTACATCCTGAAAACTGTCTCCTTTTTACCAAATTTCAGATGTCTTGTCAAAAATCAGTTCTAAATCTTTCACTTCATTTTTATTGCCTCAGATTCAAATGACAGGTGTTTTCTTATCAGCCTTGCAAAATTATAAAATCAGATCTTCAAGATCAAATAGATTACAAACCACTCTGCATTTTCAACCTTCTTTTTTGTAGCCTCTCAATCACATATTCCACATTTTGAGTTTAGAAAAGAGTTTGCAAATTTTGATAGTGCAACTTCAAAGTTGGGCTCTTCTCTCTGGTTTGAACTGTAGTTAATAACTGCAGCATATGCTCAACTGACTTTCTGCTGTGATCTGGAAAAACACAGATGGAAATGGTATTTGAAATTCCTTCCAATGCTTCTATGGAGTTTCAGCCGAGACACACTGCTCTGTCTAGTGCTGTTAGCCTATTCAGGGCATTAGAATTTTTCACTTTTAGCTTTTTACCATATAATGCTCAGAAATCACTATAAGGCACAGCCGATGGACATAAATTTTTATTTGTTTCTAACACAACTGGTTTGTTTCAGCTGCATACTGAGTTCCTCCTTTACTTCCTGGGAAAACAAAATAAAATACTCAACAAAGGCTGCCAAAAGGCAGAGGTTTCCAGAGGGCAAGAGTGAGTTGGACAATTTTCACTGAGTTAGTTTGGATGCAATTTAAAATTTACAATTTACAAATACAAGAAAGATTTTTGGCCAAATTTAGGATTCCCAGGAAAAGCAGCTAAAAGACGTACAAAATGGAAGAAACAGAGTCCCTTTAAGAGGGAAGGGTCAAACTCCAGGAAAATAATGAATTTCAGGAGCAAATGTTCAGGTGGAGTTCAGGAGAATCAGACCCACCACCCAGCTACATTCACAGAAGCCTTTGCCAAACCCGTCTACACTTGTTTCCCCATTAGAAAGATGGGACTTCAGATGTATTTTTTCTACTTTCGTTTCATCCCACTTTCTCTAGAAACAGAGAATTAGAAAAACAATAACAAATATAAAACCTGCCTTTTCTGGTAAACCAACCACCACAACAAAAACAGTCTCTTGGTCTTCTTTAGTTTGCTTCCATTTTTGTCTGCAGGAATTGCTTCAGCTCACAATTCAGTTGGGCCAGGCAGGAAGTAAAAACAGTAGACAGATATTTTTCAGTAAATGCATGCTTGGTTTTTTTATCTGATAGGTAGTGCAAAAGGGAATGAGTACTACAAAATCTGTTTCAAAAGCATGGATAGATGGATAGACAGATAAATAGATGGCAGAAAGTTATAAAAGCTGTGGTTTCTTATGTCTCAAAAATGTTACATGCAGTCTTGCATTAACACTAGGAAGCTCGTACAGTAGAAACTAAAATAAAAGAAATACATAAATACATAAATATACAAAATCAAGATAGAGATCCACTGGTTATATCTAAAAGGAAGCAATGTAAGAATCTTTCAATAACATCTCAATTGCAGATTATCATGAAGCAAAATGAACAGTTTTCAGGAAATAAACAGTATTTCAGGGAAGTAGTAAAGTAGTGATTAGACTTGGGGCAAACAAACAATTGGGCTACTGTGTAGATGCACTGCAGGAAAATTGCAGCTGGTAAACATCTGCATTATTGAAATACATTATGCAGTTTGTTTTCTCACTCATAGGTTCCTGTCCATACCCCCCAAAATTTATTATTCTGAAATCAGTGGAGTTCAACAGAACTCTATGTGGGGAGAACTTGTCATTAAGTAATAACCAGCACATGACTCAAAATTATTTTTGATTTCCAGCCATCTGCTTTTCTAATGGATTTTCTTTAACTTAAGAATCCTTTTTGAAATAATTTTTGCTCTTCTCAAACTATACTAATAATCATTAAGATTTTGTTCTACTGAGAAGGTTAATTAAATAAACAAAACTAAGTAAAATACTTCAGCTAACTCACCATTTAAATTAAAACATAAGCCAACATAAATATGTGCCGTGTATAACAAATATTGCTCAGCATTCCCCTTTGTCCTTCCTAAGAGCATTCTAAGACACCATGGCTTTGATCTGGTGAACAAAACTAATGTCATATGGAACTAACAGTGCTTACTGAAGTCATGACAAATTAATTCCCTGTTTGGGGCTCTGGAATTGATTTTCTTCTTCCTGATCTGTGAAAAAAAGATTCATCACTTCAGAGAGCAGCAATAGTAGCAGTAAAGTTAATAGCATGTGACAGAGAAGGTGTATTGAAGCAATGATTTAGCAAGTTCAGACTATAAAATGGACTATTGGAATCAAAAAAGAGCTCAAATGCAGTTTGGATTTCATGTCTGTGCAGGAACATACAAGGAATGGAAAAATTTCCTTGCTTAAAATAAGCGGTAGGGGAACGTGTCCTCATCTACGCTCTTTTCCTCAATGCTAAGAGCTGGAGGGATCATTATGGGCTGGAGAAAGTGTGCTGGTGGCCAGCTGTCTGTCAACGCTTCTTACACTGGGCAGAGAAAGCATGATAGGACTCTCCAAGAGGTCATCCTCTGTGGACACCGAGCACTTGGTTCTTGAGCACATACCCCCATGTGCACAGAAATATTGTCCAAGCTGCAAATAACTGCAAGGATTCTGTGAATTAGGTGCTGCAAACACAGGCAGTACTTTTTTTAGCTGTCTTGCCACTTTCATGGGCATTGGCATTGCAATAATTAAAACTGAACGAAAAAAATTTTGCATCTGCCCCTTCGATGACTGTATATGATGATGGCAGAGTCTCTGGTCCCACTAACAAGACATTGGCAATTCCCCTTCAAGCCTTGTAATATCTGTACCTTAATACAAATAGACTTGCTGCTGCTGGCAATCCATATGTTGGAAGTGGTTAATACAAATGTATTGAGATACCAGAACAGTCTTGCCCTACCAGAATAGCATGAAATACATAGTCTATCCTTCAGGCTTTCATATTATAAGTATATATATATTTTGTCAGAAATTGCTGGAAGACCAATTTTAAACCTCAGCATTTTATTTTTTAGTAACCTAAGGGAGGGAAAGCAAGCTGGAAAATATTGGGGAGAAAATACCTGTAAGCAATACCAAACAAAAAGGTCTGAGCCAGCTTTTTCTCGGTTTGTCAGATTAGTTTTCTTTACTCCCTAGAAGCAAACTGTAATCCAGTATGTTGCACTGCAGAATATCTGCAGGATGTTCCCTGGGAAAACTGCTGACAATTAGTTCACCTGAAATAAAGAGTTAAAAAGGATATTTTTCTCTGTTACCTGTTTTACTTGCTGGTACAACTCTTTTACGTGTAAGCGATGTAGATCATTACAGAAAAAAATTCAAAGAAATATATGTCTCTTAATTCTTCCCTCTGATGCTGTTCTAGCTGTGCTTGGTGAAATATTACTGTATTATTTGTCAATTAGTAAATGACTCCTTATTTTCTGTGTCACATGCAATTTCACATGTAACACATCTCTCTTAGTGGACACTTGTTCTTACATAGGAATGTCTGAAAAACAGACACAGGACCATTGCTTCCAGCTGTGGATGCTCTTTATGGTACAAACACAAGGAAGTCAGTTAAATCACATGTCAATCTGCCAATGCATTTCACTGCAAAAAAATTGCTACAGAAGCTGCAGCTTGCAGCAAGGAAATCAATGGAGCAGGCATTCAAAAGTTTACGTGCTAAAATAATATGCAGAATTGTGGTTGTATTTACTAGAGACAGACATGGACTTCAGCATGCATGCTAAACAACTCCATTAGCACAAAGTAAAGAACTACTAATCACAGCCACTTCATATTCCTCACTCCCAGCTAGGACAATATGCTCACAGACAGATGGACAACCAGCCAGCCAAAAAAAAAATTGATTGGAAGAGAGAGGCTTACAGAGTAATAGTTCCTGGGCTGGTGACAAGTAGGGTACAGCAGGGATCTATCCTGGGACATGTCCTCTTTAACTTGCTCTCTAATGGCATGGGCAGAGTGAAGGAGAGCCATTGTGAGGTTTGCAGATGATGTAGATACATGCAAGAGCAGGACTGCTCTTCACCGAGGTGCCTGGTAGGACAACGAGAGTGGCATCTGCTGAAACTAGAGACATTTAGGGACAGCGATAAGGAAAAGCTTTTTCCCCACAAGGACAGGGGTGGTGGAGTAGGGACCCAGAGAAGTTTTGCCACCTTGGAGGATTTCTAGACTCAACTGCCTAAAGCCCCAGGAAACCTGGTCTGACCCCATGTATTACTGCTTTGAGCAGGAGGCTGAAGGGGAGACCTCCTGAAGTGCCTTCTAGCCTAAATTATACCTCAGTTCTATGATTTTCTGTTTGTGACTGCATACTGCTTTAACTAGTATATGATAGGCTGCTGCACCTAATTTTTCACAAGTCTGTCAGACTGTGGATAACAGTTTCTATCTTGTCTGTGAAACATTCGTTTAGTTTATTTATAAGCGCGTCGTGGTCCACCTCCTAGGATCCACTCACTAGCAGCACATGGCTGGTGATCAGTGCCTTGCTGAGATTCACAGCAGTGCTGGCTGGCAAGCTGTTCCTATTACTTGCTCCAAGAGAAATGACTGTAACAATCAACACTCAATACTTAATGATTTCCCCAATTTCTGATAATGCAGCCGCAAGCTTCTTGGGTGCACGTGTAGGATTTCATAAGCATTCAGATTCAGCCAATTGGTTGCATCTACCTGTCATTTCAGCTGATGCCTTAAGGACTTGCCTCTCATAAGTCACAAAAGGACTTAGAAGCTCCAGTCTCATTTCCTTAGAATGTTTTTTTTTTAAATTTTATTTTATTTTTCCTTTTTTTCCCATTTTAACTTTCAACAGTTCTCTAAAAGTTTTATATAAACACGACTCTCATTGCATGGTCAGACTGTATGTCTCTTGCTCTCTTTAATCCATCAATAAACATTAGATTGTGCACCTCACTTTCAGAACTTATCAGTCCTCAAGTTATCTGAGAAATGAACTCAGAGATTAATTTTTCCTCCAGGTATTTGTTCACTTTCAGTCCATATCTTTGTAGTCATAAGAACAGGTATCAATGTTTGGATAATATTTGGGTAATAGACTTTATATGACAGAACTGATTAATCTTTTCACGTCTTTGAGACATGGAATTATGTGGGAGAGCTGGGGTAGGTGAAGAAGGGTTTACAGTATCACACATTACCTTGTATCTTAGTGTTTTCTATGGCAAACCATAGTTGATCAGTGGGCATATGATACGAATAATTCTTGTAGAGAGTTGCCTCCAGCTGTGCAAGCGTGCAAGCACATTTATGACTACTTGGCTGATCTGTAGGGTCTACAGTTTTAGAAATCTATAAATACACATTTTGTTGTTTATGTACACAATTTATGAAGGCTTTTGTCAACTCATTTTTAACTTTGACAAGATATATTGTCTTGATTTAGGCTGCACACGTCTCTGGGGATCCACAGCAGGAGACAATAAATTAGCCAAGCGTTTTTTTTGCTAAAAGGCTCTCAAAATTTACTGTGATCACAGCAGCTTAAACACATAAAGAGTGACCATTTATTAGGTGGTTCCTAAAGGCAGTTAATTGCCTACTGATACAGTGCAAGAAAAACTGCCAGCTGGAGGGTTGAAATTACATGACCCGTTACTAGTGGAAAAAGAAAAGAATAACTGAGATTACTCAGTCTGTGCTGTCGTGTGGTGGCATGGTGTGGAGCAGCATACATTACATGTGATGCCATCTCCTTATTTAGCATCATGACAGGCTGCTCCTTCATAACTCTTAGTGTACTTGTCTTGGCAACACCCTCTGACATAAGGCCATGATGATATCCCCAGGTTACAGCCAGCCTCAGGGACAATGAGGCAATCCAAATCACACGTCTGGCACCTGAGCACAGGTCACCCACACATTTCACTGCCTGCATGTGCATGGTGGGATCACCCTGGAGACCAGCCTGCCCATCAAGTGCAGGCTGGGGAGAAGACAGGATGGGAAAGCTCACAGGTCAAAGTAAAGGCAGGTAGACTGCAAAACCAACTCAGCACAAGGGAAACCAATTTAATGTATTGCCAGTGAAATTAGGTTTGGGCAGTGAGAAACAAAAACAAGCATTACAACAGGTTTTCTAACTTACCCTGCAAGAGGAAATTTTGCTTGGTTATTTTTTTTCCTCATACACACAGTGTTTCTGAATTGTTCTGTATTCTCCAGGAAAATATCCACTATAGATTTAAAAATATAAGGGGATTATGGTTTGGTTGGGTTTTTTTATGACAAATACTTGCACTAAACTGTAACTTAAACTTAATAAGGGAGAGGATTGATTTTCTTTAGTCACACAGTGTGGAATAAATAGCATGGAAATAACCATATACTAAGCTGTAGGAACAAAAGGTCTTTGCACTTACACTTTACACAAGTATTACACTGTGTGCGATAAAGTACCTTGGTCTTAATGACTCAGCTCTTAGGCAAAACCAAAATGATGAAAACATCTGGTGGCAGAAATAAAAACTGCATCTGGGTAGAAGCATGCAACCTGTGAGTCAATTCCTTAAAAACTGGGGCAAACTAAGCCTAAGGCCAAGCCACACATCTGTGTGCCCTTTACCTGGATGGGCATCTCAGAAAGAGGGTGGCTCAAAGTGAATGGGAGCTTGTACCCTGCAGACACTGAAAGGACACCAGAGAAATTAACTGGGTGATGACAGATATGAGGCTCTTGCTGTTACTGTAATGTAAGCAGTTATAACTTAGATGTGGAACAGGCATGTTCCTCATGAGCAATGAAGCTATTACCAAGCCATGAATGTGACCACTCCTGTCCTTAGAGTTACATTTCAACAGCCTTTTCTGCATGTATTGTTCGGCATTTTCTTCAGCTCAAAACTCCTGCAGAAATCCAAAATGCCCTGTGAGGTGACAGCAGATCAACACCCTGGACAATTCAGTCCCTGTGACCAGGACTGGGCATTATTTGGGTTCCTCTGTCTCCTCACATTGTCTCTCTGAGCTCCTTTGTGGGTGTGCAGATGAGCTTATAACATATAATCTAACATGCTCACATGAGCCCTGAGTTCAGAATGATATGAAGACTTATAAAAATGGCATAATTTAAAAGAAGGGGAAAATAGGTCTATTTTTTCCAGTTATGAATGGAAAAGTGTTTACAGTCCCAGAGAGAATTTAAAATAAAAGTAAAAAGTTATGCTAAATACAGGTCATTGGTAGATTTGTTTTATTAGTCTACAGTTTAGAGACTTTGCTGCAGGAGAGATTTCGCATTGTAACTTCCCCCAGATTGGGGAAAAATAAAAGAACAATCAAAAGAAAATTCTGCAATTGTTCCAGCTAGTTACATCTTTTGTTTTCAGCTGTGGGAAGCTGTATACAGCACAGACAAGAATAGAAAGAAGAAAAGAAAACTTTGAGATATACTTTAGAAAGATACTAATTTTGAAAAGAAAGAACTCAAAATCAAAAAATAAAGTGCAAGGAAATGTCATGAAATATCTTGATTAAAATGTTACATAGAAGACAATATGCTAAGAGCTGTTATTCAACACATACAAGTTTTATAAAATTTAAGTTGTTAAAATAACACTTATTTACACGAACTGAAAATATATCCACAGATACTTTGTAAACTTCAAAATTTTGCCTTTCCCCATAAATAATATCTTGAAAGCTATCTCTCTCTGTTTTTTTTTTTTTTTTCATTTATTTGTTTTTCCAGAATAGGGATCAGAGCATCACATTCAGGAAAAAAAGAAATTTGGATAGCATTATGGAAAAGAGCGAAACTGCTGGGGTTTACAGAAGCGGAGAAAACAGTAAAAATCTTTCCCATTAACTTCAGCAGGTTTTGGATTAGATTCTCAGATAAATTACAGCAATGCGTTCAGAACAAAAGTGGGAAGACAGATAGAAAAAAGGTATTTCTAACCAACTTCTATAAAGAGAAAAGAACAAAAAAATAAAAAAATAAAAACAAGACACACTGATTGAAGCCGAGAATGAAGATTAGATAATAATTGGTGAGTTAATATCTCCTTCTTCAGAGAATATGAGTTAATTTTTTTCATACCATGAAGTCTCTGTTCATGAGCTGTGCTGTGCTGTAAGAATAAAGCTTTACTGTAGAGATTTGTAAGAAGCAAAAAGATTATAGGGTGTCACTGTGATTTATGCAGGATTTATGATCTCAGACCACTCATGACTTCATCACAAAAAAAAAGACCTTCATCAAAAGTACAGCTATGGCTGGGACTTTGTCCAAATACAGACTAAATAATCCTCTCTCCATAGCCTCACTCCCAGTCAATACTTTGAATTCCCAGGAGAGCCGAACAAGAAGTAGTTTTATTTTTCACAAAATGGATTACTACCTGTCACGTTCCCCAGAATTTCTAGCAGTTTATTGGTTTGAAACAATAAAATTTTTCAGGTAATTCAATGTGAAACAATTTGTTCCTGGGAGACAACATGGTCTCCTTGGTCCCCAGGGTGAATACTCTACCGCCATCTTCCTAATCATAACACCGTCTTGGTCTGTGCCAATGTTTCCTGGGAATACACAACAAAAAGCTTTAAAAGTCCAGACTGCAGAGGTGCATTGCCAATACTTCAGCCCACTCCAGGCTAGAACACAGAGATAAGGGGAAGAGATTTGAAAACCACTGCAGGAAAAGAAAAGATGACAGCATCAGAGAATCTCAAATTGAGATTGATAGCAGAGAGAAAGAAGGAATACATTTTGTGTTGAGGTAATAAAACACAGGACACACAAGATAGGAGGAAGTATTACTGCAGATAGTATCTGAGGCAAAATTCGTCTCCTCAAGCTTTTGAAACACCTGGATCAACAGTTACATCTTCCAACATGTGAACTAGCAAAATGATAGACTTAGTTACTTATAGATATATTATTATTATACATGTTATTTAGAGATGTAGGGCTTAAAATCTAAATTTCCAAAGAGACAGCTGAATTCTAGGGACACGATGGGTTATTTTTCTCCTTTTCTGAGCACCAAACCCAATTTTTAAAGGTTTGTCAACAGAGCTCAGCAAAAAAAAAAACCCAACCCATGCCAATAGAGAGCCTTCTCTGTTTGCCCAAGCAGGACCAAATAATATTACACTAGTAAATATTTTCAAGTTGCTGGGATTGGGAACTAATGGTCTGAAGCCTGGAATAAGCTTCTGAACCTGCTTCACGTCTTTCACATTTCATAGCTCTTGGTTGTATTGGTTTTCTGATAAAGCTAAGATGTATTAACATGTGGCTTGCAGTAGGTTTTTGAATGGCATTTTTTCAGCTTTCATCCAAAAAAAAAAGTTCTCCAGCCCAGGATGTGACAGACAGTAACAGCATTACCTCACCCAACATTTGACTGGCTGAGGAGGGGCAGGATGCCAGCCACGCAGCCCGGCAGAGACTGATGTGACATTCGTGAAGGAGTCCCTGTACTGGCAGACCAATGGCAAACAGATGAGGCAGCTTTTCCTAATCTTGCGGGTTTTACAGCTTGGAATGGGAACGAGCTCAGAAAGCCAAAACAGTTTTTATAAGGCTCGTGCAAGAGGCTGTGTCTGATTCAACATCATCGAGGGAAACGCTTTTCTGAAATTGGACTGGCTGCAGCCAACATTACCTCATTACTTTCTGCTCCACGTGGGTAGACAGTTTAAACTGAATGTGTGTTGTCATCTCACTCCTCTAAGGCAGTGTCACTCATGACAGTGACGAATACCTGAAACTAGGTGAAATAAGACATATCCCCCCAAAAACCTGTAAGGCTCTTCTTAAACACCTAAGTACAATAACCAAACAGACGCCTGATTCAAAGATGTGTGATGTCCTTCTGTGAGTTTACCATTGCAAATCACTAAGTCCTGATCTTACTTAGGGATGCCATGGATCCTCCAGATCTCACAGTTACTATGCCATACTCAGAAAGAAAAAACAGAGTGGCTTACATACAACTTATGTGTGACTTGCATTATTCTGGGGTGTTTAGACAAGATGATCATAACATAAATTTCTGGGCTCAGCTCCGCTGGACCAGAGCCAAGAATCACCCATATGAGGTCATTTAAATGCAGATTTAGATGTCCAGTTGTTGCAACACACAGTTCTTAAGGTGCAGATTACTGACATTTTTTTTCTAGATATCCTCATAGAGGACATAAATTAACACCTTGTAGCCAATACTGTCTTTCTACCTTGTACCTGGGTTGGTCATAGTAAACCTCTGTGTGAGGAAGGTGAATTAATGAAATTATCATCAACCAGACATAGATAGGTCCATGCATCTGATGTAGTGTTTGTACTGCCTAAGCATTTCAGTTATGTTCTTGAAGATACATTTCTCTTTTGGAGGAACCTCTCAGGCATTAATTGTACTTAACACTGGCATACATTCTAAGGCAGAGAGAGGGGGAAGGAATGGGAGGATTTCTTTGTCATCTGAGCATTTAGAAAGCACATGGAAGAGAAATCTCTAATGGCAAACTCTGCTGCAAGCTACTGTCCCACCAGATCCATACCATCTTACTTCATGCTGCAAGTAGAACAGCAACTGGCAAGTACAGCTTCAGAGATAAAGTGTGTTTACAAGAAAATCTGCCAGTGTTTACCAGACAGTTGTAAATGTACTCTCATTAACAAAGCCTGGAAACCCACCCTGCGGGGTGCCACTTAGAGTCCTAGCAATCAGCTTAGCCCTGAGACGTTCTGGCTACACAGGGTGCAGAAACCTCAGGATGAGACAGCAGCTGTGACAGTAGTAAATACAGTGGAGGAAAATGAGGGAAGAGTGTGGCCAAATTCCAGAAGCTTGGAGAGAAAGTATCTTTTAAAACTTGAGACAAATCAGAGGTGTATAAGAAGAAATACTTAGCTGAATTGGTGATAAATTTAGAGACTGATGGTCTTACACTGTGTGTAAGGCTGCTGTCACATGGCAAAAGTTCTGCTCTGCCAGCCTGCCTGCCAAGCATGCCATGCCTGTCCTCCTGAGGCAGATGTCACTGCCACTGCAGTGACACTCCTGGCTCCCATTCACACAAGTCTCTGTGACAGAGTAGAGTGAGTGGAGGACATGTTCACATTGATCTGTGAACCTCCGGGGGATAAGGCTACTTAGGGATGATGTTGTGTCCCTGCCCCTTGTTCTGTGTAACCAGACCTCACGTGGTACCTCTCACAATATGCATTCCCATGCATGTAGGGTGTCACTATGTCACAGGCATGACATTTGTGTGGCAAACAAGTCATGTTTTCTCCTCAGCTATGAAAACCCCAAGAAGCAGAACAATGGCTCATTCAGTACAAATTATAAGGGGGTTTTGACTCATTTAACTGACTTTTCTTTCAGCTTTTTAAAGGTAAGCCACTTCTGAGTAACATTGTGCCCTCAAACTCATAACTGGAGACCTGAAAATAAACTACTGGGTGAAAGACTGGGTGGGTGGAAGGACAGATGGGTGGATGGACAGATGGGTGGCTGATTGAATGGCAAGAATGTTTTCACCATCCCTAACAGCGTTTTTCCAGCACAGTTGAGTCCTGTAAAAGCATAATATATCATCTAAAGAGACCTCTTCCAAAACACAGAAGGAAAGAAAAAACCATAAGAGGCATTATCCTGTATTTTATGAGAAAAAAATTGTTCTTTGGTGCCATTAACTGGCACAACTTCACTGATTTCTTTATATCAGCTAAAAATCTAGTTCTAAAATGGAAAAGACTAGTGAGAGATTTAAAACAAACAAGCCTGTGTAAGTACATGCCTGTATGTATTCAGAGGCACACCATGAACAATTGAGATGGCCAGAAAGCTGTTGCCAGGCTTTCCGAGTTTACAGAAGCAAAAACATAAAGCCCTCAGGTAATTATTCTGTTTATGGATGGAGCAGTCACAGTGTTGCTCTGGAAACTAATCTTCATTCATTCTTTATTCAGTGTTTGAATTAAGACAGTTCTAACTCCCAAACCAGTTTATCTACAATCTAACCTGTTCTAGGTTTTCCACTTTCCAGGTCTAAGAATTGGAATGTAGGAGGATAAAGACTTGACACTTTTGACCTCCATGCAGGACATTTTGTGTGGCCAAGATGATGTATGGTCATTTTTTTTTTTTTCTCTGGAAAAGAAGTGGAAGTTGAAAGAGTGCTGAGACAGAAAGACAAGGGAAGTTGGAAGGAGCTTTGCAGGCTTGCAAAGGAAGAAGCAGGGACACATTTGCACACCCACACTACGAGGAAGCAAAATGTGAACCTCCAACCTTGATGCCCAGTACAGGTGAGGCTGCTCGATTTAGAAAAATCTGCCAGCAAAAAAAAATGGTATATATCCTGACTTAAGGGACACCCTGTCCCTGACAGGACTAGCTGTCTGCTGCAGGTCCATTTGTCATGGCCAGGGTTACAGCGGTTGCTTCGTGGGAATGGTCTCGGTGACATTTTGTATCTGCTTGAAATTAGTGGCCAAAATGCTACAAGACTCACTAAAGTTAATACTCACCTTCAGCTTATAAATCACCCATAAATAATTTATAAAATACAACTCTTACAAAATCCTCAAATTGTTGGATTGCCTCTGGTGTTTTAACTGCAATGTGTAAGTGACATTAATAAAAGTGCCCTGGAATCCAGCTGATGGAAGGAATATAAATATGTCACAGTGTTACTGCCAACAAAAGTAATGTAGCCTTTCCACCAGATCCGATTGTCCTGCTCTGAAATAAACAAAGCATAACCGCAGTGTCATCATTTTTTCCTGAGAATGTAGAAATCACAACGAATCAGCAGTTTGGTTTCTACAGAACGCACTTGGAATTTCAAATGTTCATTAGCTTTAAATCAATAGTGTTTAGCATTTTGATCGATATTTCAAATAGTTTTGTTGAAATAATGGCCCCTTCTGCTGCATTCCTTAGTATCAGACATTTGGCTGCTTAAGGCTTGTTTCTGTTGGTGCTTTTGCTTCAGTTACGTGAATTTTCTGTAATTGCACCTGTGATGTTTTACTATAATTTAGTTAACTATTGTCCCTTATAAATTTGTTCTTCCGTTTATTTATCAGCCCTGTGATCAGAAAAAAATAATAAAAAAAAAGGATAAATGTTCACTTACAACTAAGAGAGTAGAAACAGAAAGCCATTTTTAACCATGTTTCTCAATAGACGGCTTTGTAAGGGGATAAAGCAGTACAGCAAGTACAGTTTAAGGATGAAATATGAGGCAAGTCGTAACATAAGCTGGACTGCACATCCTATCCTCTATTTTACTGTAAACATCTGGTCGTGTGCAGCCCCTACACTAAAATAATGTCCGTATAGCTTGCAAGGTCAGCCCCTGAGAATTTGAAGGCCTACAGAGATTTGTGAATTGTGAGTTAACATTTGATAATTACAAGAGTTATTTTTTTTTCACTCAGAGAATAAATGGCCATACTTGAGGGATTGATAAAATGTCCAGAATAATACAGTTCATGAAAATTTAGAGAGCAATTGTTTTCCTCTGCACAAATACATTTTTCACCAATAGTAAAACTGGATATATGTTCTTATACATATATGTATGTTCTTGTTTTTTACAAGAAAAAGACTGAAAAAAATCCATCTTACTGCTTAACCTAAAGAAATCATGATAATGAGAACAGCTCACAGTTAACAGTGCCAGAATTGCATTGAAAACTGATGACAGCGAGACATTGCCATGTCTTTTCTGGAGCAGAACTAGAGTGGGAAGGAGCATCTTACCAGTGGGTTTTACAGATATTTCTGACTGCAAGACTGGAGAACATCGAGAATCCCAAGCCTGAGTACACAATCTAAGAGAAGATAGCAAAGAACTTTCCAGAACAAAAAAGTTCAATATTTTTAAGCAACTAAAAATTAGTCCTTGTAATGAAAACTACAGTGTAAATTTAATAACTGCTAGAGCTATTAGCTACGCAATAATCCTAATGAAGTCCTAACCCAGAGCAGAGGTACACAATGGCCCTGAACAGAGAGCAGAATTCAAAGTTGTTACGTTTTAATCAAAGAGAGAGACAAGAAAATAAGATGTGTTTTCTGGAGTTTTTCTATAACCATGACAGGGGCCATTTATTATTTCCCTTTTATTTTTCATTATCCAAAGCTGCACACTTCCAACTTGAATTTCCTCTTGCATTTAAGCAAGTCATTGTCAAATATTCTCTGTGCGTGCCATTCAGACTTTTTCACAGCTCCGCCTGAAATAATTTTTTCTTCTGAATCACATGGACGTGAGCTCAACAACTACTGCCATCGCTCCATGTGTGTAGAGGAAAGATTTATGATTCTCACTTAGTTGCTACCATGGTAAGCCCTGAAAAGCCAACAAAACCTCAACGTCCTGTTCGTCCTACCTGACGAATCACAGACACTGTTTGAGCATGTCGTTCATCACTGTTCCCGTGACACAGGGACTGTCGGCTGGGAGAGAAACTGGGCCGGGGGACTGACCCTGCACCTAAACGTGTCCAGGAGTTTGCAGAAAACATCGCAGCAGCAGAGGCAGGCAGAGGCTCAGGCATTAAGGGAAGTGTCCAACCTCCTCTCCCGCATCCTCAGGGTTGAGGTGGAAGAATACGTGAGTCAATTCAGTTAAAAGCGATAGAGCGTCAAACAGACACCTGAGTAGAGGCAGGCAATGCTCTCAGCCAAAACATTTAAGGAAAGTGCTTTGTGAAGTCTGACCTTTTGATTCATTTAGGAGAAAGGCAAAAAATGTCAAAAGAAAGAAATAAAAAATCAATCTACACTTTTATATATTTTTTTCAGTTTTCCAAGTGATACCACTGTTCTATTTTAATAATATTCTTCTATTTTTTTTGTCATGCTCTTGTATTTTTCCTTTAGTTAGTTCAAAGGTTTTTTTCCCCAGTAGATTTGGTCAAACATCTGGAAGTTTATATTCCAATATTTCCACCCTTTGCTCACATGACACAAACGGAACTTTTCCTCCAGGAGATTTCAGGAGTCAAGTGTCACACCCTCAGTTTCTAACTGTGAGGAGAAGCGTCGATGCTTTTTGTCGTGGCTTGTGGAAGGCCACCACAGGATCTTTCACAAGCTCTCCATTTACCTCGGGCTTTGGGAAAACAAGAATTTGCAACAAGCCTGAACCATGCTTATAACTTGGCAGCAGCTTTCTCTCCAGTTCTTAGGAGCAGATGCTAAAAAAGAAGTGGAAGGACTCCTGAATTTGACTGTGAGTCTTGTCTGCTGATGATCCCCAAGGAAGCCTGTGACAGTAGGTCACACAAAAAGGGGACCACACCTTGAGGTCTGCACATTTGTCTCCAGCCTTCATAACCGGGTTGCACACCTGTATGCGTTATCTGTAAATACTGCTTTTAATCATTGCATTCTTTCTGTGTGCCCGTTTGAAGACACAACACCTCTGTACTTCTCAGAGGTAAAATCTGCTCTCACAGTTCCTGTGTTAGTGTGCCCCACAGAGGTTGGTTTGCCACCCACACTCTTATGGACCTTGTGCTTAGTTCTGCTTGAAAAATTGGCCTTTCTCCGCACCCTCCAGGACACCCTACTTCAATCAATGACAGAAATGCCACGAATGACAGTGATTTATGGCTTCTTTTTACTTATATTACTCTCACAAAGTTGCACACAGCTGAAACAAAACATATAAACACCTGTGTATTCTGCCACCTTGTCAAGATAATTTTTCTTCTTGTTTCTTATCAGTGATACCTTCAAAGGACAAAGGGTACTCCAGATGCCACTGAGATCACAATCTGACTTGCAAAACGTGTGTTGCTAGCAGCAGGAGGCAGACAACTCCCAGGTGAGCCTTAAGAGAAGGAGTCTTGGGAGCTGACCAAAGACCAACAAAAGTAGTCAATTTTTTTCCACTTGTAAGAGAGCATATTTCATATGGTGTTTGGAAAATAATGCAATAAAAGTGGGAAAGGTAAAACGCGCATCTCTTATGACACATTTTGCCCCTACCGAATGCTGGGGAATAAATAAGCTTTGCCCTGTTATAAGCATTTGCTGATACAAATATGCCTTTTTATCAGTTATCGTGTTAGATGATCAGTTCCCTTTCTAGGGCAAGAATCTAATGTACTATTTTAAAATGAGTGGGGTAAGCTATGTCATATAAGTGTTAAGGTGGAAAAGGGGAGTTACATGAATTAATCGTTTCCAAGGGACATAGACAGCATGTACTTAATTCCTGCTTCTCAGACCACAATGAACAGGGACAGGTGAGTCTAGACCTTCATATCTTCCTACCTACCTTAGGACACTGGACTATGTTGAAGATCTGACCCACTTCCAGTGAAATGAAGGGAGATGCTTCAGCACCTTCAGCAGACTTTAGGTCAGATCTTACGTGATTTTTTTTTCTGTTTTTCTGCAACTTTATGAATCAGTGGCATAGTCAAGAGAAAATGGAGGTAAACAGAATTTACTGCCCTCTGGTCTGAGTAATACACATTCTGCCAGACTCCCACCACCAGTCCAGGAAGACCAGCAGCTGTCGTCAGTCATGCTGTAACATCACTGGCACGTGAAGAGTGGTTTTGGTGCAAAAAGCATGAGGTTTTTTCCTGCCACCTGTTCTGCATTCTGCTGTGAGCTGCTGTGGTCAACAGACCTGGTCGTAAGCACTTGGCATTCAGGCGTATAACTAAACTCTGTTACTGTGGAGACAAGGGCTGTGCATGGCCAGAAGCATAAATCCCAATGTAGATTCTATTGGCACATAAAAGAGCCCCAGCCTTCATTTAGCAGGTAAGGCTGGGGAGCAGAGAGGAGAAAAGTTCACCTTTCATATTTCTCTGGAATAGACCCAGCATAGCAATCAGAAAAAAAGAAAGGGGGGAGGGGAGAGGACCTTAGGTATAAAGAAAGTAGGAAGTTTGCCTAAAGCTATCATTCACTGCTGTGTTTGCCAAGAATCCATTACCATGTAAGGTAATAAATACCCCGTCTTTTCCCTTTGTTTTAGGAAAGATAGCCCACCAAGTGTGGCTAAAAAAGAATGGAGTTTTATTATATGCTTTCACCTAAACAGCAGCATGGACTAAGAAAAGCTTAGCACACAAAAAACACCCCAAACCACACAATGAAGGGAGGCTACTCCAAAAATGTTATTTGCAAGCAATTCATTCTTCCATCCTGCTCCTGCCACAGCTTGTGGGAAAATATTTTCTCTGAGTATTTTTAAGGGTGAAATCACACCTTGTTGGTCCGTGGCCTGATAAATGTCACCGTGCGCCGGTGCAGGAAGGAGGCCCACAGGCTGCTGCGCTCCCTCGCTGCCGGGCAGGAGGAGGAAGAGGAGGAGGAGGAGCAGCAGGAAGAGGAGGAAGAGGCCGACGGCCTCGGGTCCGGGTCCAGCCCGAGTCCCAGCGTCTCTCGGGCCGGGACCTCTGGCCCCCGCCCGGCCTCCTCCAGCGGCCCCGCGGGCTCCCAGCCCCGGGAGGAGCCGGGTGAGGCGGCGGCCCAAGTGCCCTCAGCCCAGGGGGGCAGCCGCAGCCCCGCCACTCGCGGCCGCAGCAGGCACCGCTCATCCCGGAGGCCTCAGCCCCCCCCAAAGAGGAGGGTCTCTGAGCCCCAGGACTCTCCCCAGCCCTGCAAGAGACTGTCCCGCCGGCGGCACTAGCTGGGCTCCGGCAGCTTCCAGGAAAAGCAAATCCCACTAAGCTTTTCCTGGAGGGCAGGGAGAAAGAGGGGATACCACAGGAACAAGGCGGTAACACCAGAAGTGCTGTTCCTACACTCGTAATACAGACGGATCACACACTGCTTATTGAAGCCAAGGAAGAAACAACAAAACCAAACCAACCGCCCTAAGCAAACTAATAAAGAATAGAATTGAGTCCTTTAAAACTGTGGAAACAGTTTGTATTTTGGATGATTCCTTTTTTGGAGAGTAGGGAGACATTATTAAAAGCAGCCAAAGGATAGAAAGAAGGAAGGAAAACATAGTAAGATTGCACCAGCAGAGCCTGGGCCAGCCTGGCTCGTGCCTGGACTCCTGCTGGGCATGCCTGCGAGGTGGAAGGCTTCTTCTGGTGCTGGGTGGTGCTTTTGGTGCTGGCATTGGCAGCTCTCAGTGCCCATCCAAGAGCCACCCTCTGTGTTTCCCCAGCCCTGCCTTGTTCTGGTGGCTGGGCACTCAAAGGGCTTGATAAGGGGTAGAAGAAGGAAGGGATGTTGAAGGAAGTTGAAGCTGAAGGAGATCACAGTGTACAGAACTAAGAGGATGCATCCAGAGTAACCCAAATATGTAGCAAGGACTGTATCTTCTAAGTCCTAGTCCTAAGCTTCACTAGCAACTTCATCTTCCCATTTTCAGTGGAGCCAATGGAGCCAGCTTTTATAGAGACAACACAAGTCATAGAATCATAGAATGGTTTAGGTTGGAAGGGCATCCCAACCTGCCTGCCATGGGCAGGTACAACTCCCACCAGACCAGGTTGCTCAAAGCCCTGTCCAGCCTGGCCTTGAGCCACCTCCAGGGAAGGGGCATCCACAACTTCTCTGGGCAACCTGTTCTGGTGTCTCACCACCCTCATGGTAAAGAATTTCTTCCTAATAGCTAATCTAAATCCCCCCTCTTTCCATTTGAGACTGTTACCCCTCATCCTATCGCTCCACTCCCCAGTAAAGAGCCCCCCTCCAGTGTTCTTCTATGGAGATGCCCTCCAGGTACTGGAAGGGTGCTACAAGGCCTGATGAAGAGAGGAGGAGAGGTCTCTTCTCCAGGCTGAAAACTCAACTCTCTCAGTTTGTCTTCACAGCAGAGGT
>VXBJ01003638.1:0-51602 GCA_013400055.1 Nycticryphes semicollaris
CCCGAATCAAAAATAAGAACCACTGCTGCCACCACTGCAATCTTCAGTTCTTCTCCCAGCAGTCGTGTAAGACCAGAAACCAGTACCTATATTACATCAAGCAGAACAACTCCTTGTTTTTGTCATGTGTTTGGCAATTTGTTTTCTCCTGGTAAGTGTCTTATGATTATAAAAATTTCTATAAGCAATATAAAAGCTGACGTATTTTCCTTGGTCTTTTAATTTCTTCTCCCGTTTTCCTTTACAGGAGAATTGGTGTACAACAGAACAGATAATGCTGGCTGCAATTTTTATGCACTTTGCAGTGAGGAATGCGGAATTGACCCTTTCCAGGGGCCCTGTCCTTCGACAACTCCTTCCAGTTCAGTCACCGTAGAAACTACAACAGAAACCACCTCGTTCCCAGAACACGTATTTTCTTCTGTCTCACCAACCCCAGCAACATCCCTCACAACTTCAGTAGAAAGAAATTGTATTGATGTCAATCCTCCACGAAAGGTAGTTCCCCTTGTTATTTTCTAATGTACCACCATTGCAAAACCAGCCCAATTTCTGTCCTCTGACAGGCAATTGAAATCAACTTGTGTGTATTTCAGTGTCAAAATTAGTCATGTTACAAATGACCTGAGAGCGTACAACTCTTCAACCTGGCATTACCAGGCTTTTAAGTAATCTGGAGATGGAACAGCTCACTAATACTGTGGGAGAGACTTTTTTTAATGACACATTTAGACGTCATAGAAGTAAGCAGACTAGCTATGAAAGTGTTATAAATCTCAGTCTTTCTAAACAGAAGAAATTCTGTAATTGTTCTCAGCTTGCCTGCTCTTAAGGCCTGAAGTCATATGCTAAGAAAACTCTCATCTGAACTCCCTACCTACTTTGAGAGTCTATCTCAACTTGAAACAGAATAACAAGGGTGAGAGAGCACTTAAAAATAAATCATTTATGTACTTTTAGCCTGGAGAGAACTGGATAAGTGAATGTCAGAAGTGTGTCTGTGACCCACTCACTGCTACCGTACAATGCCAGCCGCTCCTATGCCAAACAGTTCAGAAACCAGTTTGTGACCTAGGATTTGTTTCCATGCCTGTACTACCACCAAAAGATCCATGTTGTCCTGAATTTGAATGCCGTAAGTGTTAAAAATACCTATATACGCTCTGGTAAATTACATTTGTACTTCTGCTAGTATCTAAGCAAGTTTTTCATGTATCGCAATAACAGCAAAACCTTCTTTTAATCATTCTGGCTCAGCTAACATGCACCAGGTTTGGCTAAATATGCATTAGAAATTTATTTAAAAACAAAATGCTATTTTCAGTGAAGTTTGCTAAAAGAATGGGAATGGGTGGGAGAACAGCATAATACTTTGAACCTTCAAGTGGTCTGTGTAGCCCAACTATCTCCATATTAGAAATCATAAAGGCTATTAATGATTTTAATTAATGTTACTAACATAACATTGGAGGACATTAACATTAGCCCAACTGTAGCTAAACTAAGATGCAGAAACATAAGAGTAAGCCAGCAGAAACCTTAACAGTTAACTACGAAGGCAAGTAACAGGCAGTTATAATACAAAGTGAACTGTAATCAGTAACTGAATTCTCAATGTATGAAGAATAAGTTATACTTACACTGTTGTTGAATGCTCATGTAAATTTAAAAATCCAACAGTTATATATGTTTATTTATATACATAAATTTTTATATACATATCTTTTTATACAAAAGAGTAAAAAGAAAAAGGTACCCACAAATTAAGCCTGAAATAGGAAGGTCAAAACAAAGGAACAGCAAAGTTTGAAGTAGTTCTGTGAAAGACAGGAATAGGCTCTGTCATGTTGTCAAGTTGTTTATATTACCATGGTAATAATACCTTTTCCCATTCAGAGTCCATCATAGAATCATAAAACGGTTAAGAGGTCTTAAAGCATCAATGACAAACACATCTTTGAAGGTTACTGGAATTCTAAGGTTCAAAGAGGAAACAACAATTTAAACTGAAGTGAACCTGCTATTGAAAGGGTATAAAGGGAATTTTTCATTAATAGTTCAAAGCCATTCATCCTCAACTCTTCTAAATAATTTCAAAGATGAAACTACTTAAACATCCAACTATTCTAAATACAAGGCCTAAGCATGTAGAGGGATCAAATTCAAGTTCTCCATAATCTCTGTGTTACTAACAAACCTTGATAACGTCTTGACTTCTCAGAATGTCTCACAATTGTAGTTCACACTGGAACTATTTTTTTGTTGTTGTTTTTCAGAACAAATACCTAACATCTGTGTGATTGACGGTGCAATGTACATGGTGAGAATGCTATATTTATAGTGGTGTTTTGCTGGAAGTGATATGTACACCCTTTATACTAAAATAAGCCCTTGAGAAAGTTGGTTTTGTTTTTTTTCCCAGTATATGTGTTTTTAACTCTAGCCCTTAACTTGAAGGTTTGGATTTATATTTTCTACTGTTAAAAACAAAATTATCACACGAAGGTTCCTCAACATGTAGCATAAAACAAGAAGGTACCATGTTTCATGATGTACTTTCTTCTTAACCTCTCTCCTACTTCTGGAACTAATGAATTTTCCAAACAAGCTGATGCACAGCCCAAACTCAACTATCTTAGAAATAAACCCAGAGAACTTTCAAAAATAAAGCTAGGGTTTTTTGCTTTAATAGATACCTAAATCTTTTGCAAAATTGGTACTTAAGTCATTTAGTCAATTTAGTGTTAGCACTTGAGCCTTTTGGGGATGCATTTCAGAAAGACTAAAATCCATGTGTAAATTTGTATCTCTGCATAGGTATCTGCACATATATCCAACTATTTTACTCTCCATTTGAAATTTATAATTGTTTTATAACCACTGAACATGACGTACAGGGAACAAAAGTCTTAAATAAAGCATTGAAAAGCGGGTAATGAGGCACTACAAACCAGTTTTACCTGCATTTTGTTAATTTACTTTTTTTATTGCTTCATTTAGTTTCCTCCAAATGCGTGCTTTCTTGCAAAGCATAAAGCCAAACAACTTTATGTTTGAGCTGAGCAACTCATCTGCACTTGCATTTCAGCAGCCTTAATGGTTCTCAGCAATGCTTTCAACTCTGCCTTTATATGATACAGAAACTGTTGCCATTTCAATTTTTTTTTTTTCTGTCTTCCAGGTTGGGACATCAACAGTAATCAATTCCTGTAACAAATGTACCTGCAGTTCTGAGAAAGATCCAGTGACTAAGGCAAATATCGTGCATTGTGAAAAAGTTCAATGTGAAACATCTTGCCCACTGGTGAGTTCAGATTCTCTAGGCTGCCCAGTCAGCCCTCAATTACAGGAAGACTGGAATTTTCCATAACCAACTAAACATACTTTCTCTTTCATCTCCTTGTGAGTAGGGTCATCAATATATGATCGAGGATGGAGAGTGCTGTGGGAAGTGTATCGAAGTAGCTTGCTCAATCAAACTAAGTAATGATACTGTTCGTGTGCTCAATGTAAGTATTCTTTTGTTTTCAGGTCTGTCTGCAAGCCAAAACAGGTTAGAACAGCTAAGACTCATTTCACTTCCCTTACTAGTAAAAACCTAGCACTGAAATTACTTTAAAAACAACACACCACTTTTTTTAATTGAACACTTACTTGGAATGTCAAACAACAAATGTGTGGTTAACTGGGCAATGGTTTCTGATTTGTGGCCTGAGTCTCCAGATTCAGGATTTAAACTTGCAAGCTAGCCACAGTTTGAAAAATTTCACTTTTGCCACTTGAAAGAAGTTCAGAAGCATCTGAGAATCTTTGAGGTGTAAGAACTTAATTAGCTTAGGCATTTTTAAAGTAATCATAATATATGTGATCACAACAACAACAAAAAAAAATTGTTTTCCTTTCTTATAAAAATCTTAGGTTGATGAAATCCTGCCACTCGACCAGTGCAGCCATTACAAATGTGAAAAAATCGAAGATCAATTTGTTGCAGTCCAAACTAAAAAAGTATGCCCTGACTACAGCCCAGGAGAGTGTGATCCTGTAAGTTTCAATCAGTTCTTCATCAATTATACGCAGTTTAAAAGAACAAGGCAAGGGCAAGAAGAATATTATAAACCACTTTCACTGAAGGTGCAGGCATATTTTAGTAATGAAATAAAACTTGTTGTAATGTTATTAATAGGAAAAGCTTAGTATTTTTATATGAGGCTTCTATGGTGGGGACAGTAAGTCATCATGGTTTCATTCAGTGTTCATCACAGAGGAGACTTCTGCTCAGTATCAGTAATGCTAACTCATATTCATACTCTTGATTGTCATCTGTGCATTAATACAAATTCTCCTTCTTTACTTTTGCAAAGGATGAAGCAGAAACTACTCCTGACGGCTGCTGCAAAATATGTAAACGTAAGTAATGCTGTATTCATATTTTCTGCTCGAAGAGTGCTCTATTCAACTTCTAACTATCTGTAGTTGATGGAAGGATTCTCCTTTCCCTCAGTTTTCACTTACCCTATTTACCAAGACCCTGTGTTTCACTATTTATTCATAATTAAAAATCAAATTTGTTTTCTTGATACTGAATATCACAACTCAAACCACCGACACTCAAGCCTCTGCATTATCTTCCAAAGGCAATGTACAGCTGAGATCAAAGAATAACCTCGGAATTCCAGATACATTACTCAGTATCTCCCCTCTCTAACACTGCAGATTCTCAATAACCAGGCATCATACACTTTGAAATTGTTTTAGCATTCATGCAGTTCTGAACTAGAGATTTGAACTATGTGGTTTTTTCCCCCCTCTCTTTTTATGAAGCTACAAACTGCAAACCTTACAGCGAAAAAACTGTGATCCGCCATGGTGACTGTGAATCTCCTGATGCTGTTGAGCTGGCATATTGTGAAGGAACTTGTCCTGGCTACTCAGTGTAAGTTCCAAATGTTAATTTAACATGTATATGGCTTCATGGCTAGTCACTCAAGTTAATCAATCAACCAAGGGTACTCAGTGAAATGGCAGAAGTGCTCATTTATCAGCCATCCTGGCTAACCAGCAACGCCCATCCACAAGAAGGACTGGAAGGAGGATCCAGGAAACTACAGGCATGTCAGTCTAACCCTGGTGCTGGGGAAGGTTATGGAGCAGATCAGCTTGAGTGCCATTACATGGCACACACAGAACAAGCAGGTGATCAGGCTCAGCCACCATGAGTTTAGGAAGGGCAGGTCCTGCTTGACTAGCCTGATAGGGAAAGGCTGTGGATTTTGTTTACCTGCAATTTAGTAAAGCTTTTGACACTGCTTCCACAGAATTCTCCTGGAGAAACTGGCTGCTCATGGCTTGCACGGAAGTATGCTTCATCGTGTTAAAAACTGGCTAGAGGGCTGGGCCCAATGAGTTGGGTTGAATGGAATTAAATCAAGATGGTGGCCAGTCAGAAGTGATGTTCCCCAGGGTTCAGTGTTGTTTCTGTTTAATAACAGAAACAGTTATTAAACTGCTAATTTTAATTAACAGATCTGTTTAATACTTTTACCAGTGACCTGGATGAGGGGATCGAGTGCACCCTCAGTAAGTTTGCAGATTTGCTTGAGGGTAGGAAGACCCTACAGAGGGATCTGGACAGGCTAGATTGATGGACCAAGGCCAATAGTGTCAGGATCAATAAGGACAAGTGCCAGGTCCTGCCCTTGGGTCACAACGACCCATGCAATGCTGCAGGCTTGGGGAAGAGTGGCTGGAATCTGGCCTGCTGAAAAGGACCTGTTGGGTGTTGGTCAACAGCCAGCTGAATATGAGCCAGTAGTGCACAGAGGTGGCCAAGAAGGACAGGAACACGCTGCCTTATATCAGAAATAGTGTGGCCAGCAGGTCTAGGGAAGTCATCGTCCCACTGTATTCAACACTGGTGAGGCCACACCTGAAATCCCAAATTCAGTTTTCAGTGCCTCACTGCAGGAGGGACATTGAAGTACTGGAGTGTGTCCAAAGAATGGCAATGGAGCTGATCAAGGGTCTAGAGCACAAGTCTTACGAGGAGTGGATGAGGGAAATTGGTTGTTTAGTCTGGAGAAAAGAAGTCAGAGACATCATCACTGTCTACAACTACCTGAAAGGAGGTTGTAGAGAGCTGGGGGTTAGGTTTTCCTCCCAAGTAACAAGTGATAGAACAAGAGGAAATGACCTTAAGTTGCACCAGGGGAAGTTTTGATGGGATATTGGGAAAAATTACTTCACTGGAAGGGTTGTCAAGCGTTAGCAAAGGCTGCCCAGGGAGGTGGTTAATTCCCCATCCCTGGAGATCTTTAAAAGTGATGTAGATTTGGAGATGGTTTAGTGGTGGATGTGGCAGTTTTAGATTTATAGTTGGACTTGATCTTAGGGGTCTTTTCCAACCTATGTGATTCTATGATCACAAAAGAGTAACGAAGTTAATGTGCTTATATGATTCCATTGAGTGGAATTAGACTCAAGGGAAGCAAGAACAATTTCACTATTGAAAAGATAGGTAATTAAAAACACAGTCATAACTGTGTGTGGAACGTATGAAAAAATGATGTTAAAAAACCCCACAAAACCCATAACTCACAATAAATCCCAAAACAAAAGTCTTGGGGGGAGGGGGGGTGGGGTGGGTGTTATGTGCATCAGTTTTTAATGGGAAGTTATCTTTTCTTTTCCCGGTGGAACACAGGTATTCTCTTGAAGCAAACCAGATGCAACACGATTGTAGTTGCTGCCAGGAGCTCAGCACCCAAATAAGAGAAGTGACACTAACTTGCCAAAATGGAACAAGCATAAATTATAACTATGTCTACGTGGAACAATGCCAGTGTAAGAACACATGCACTTCGCAAACTTCTGCACCGTCTGGCTCCCAATTGAAACAAATTGCAGCATATGGTTCTCAACTGGAAATCAGCAGAAGAAAGAGATGATGATTGGAAAAAGGAAGCAGAGACCCTAGGGAAGCTGGAATCACGTTTTTCTCCAAATAACTTGTGCTCCTTCTTTAATACATCAGTTTCTGTTAGCACATTTTGGAAATGGTATATACACGTTTTGAGAAATAAAAAAAAGTTTAGAGGGTCTCTGAAAAATAAAACCAGAAACCATTGTAGCTACTTTGCACTTAACTCTTGTGCCTAGAGAAAGCTTTATTACATATCATTTTTATGGATGTAATAGTCCTGACAGACATCACAGTGATAAGACAACAACTGTTTTCTTATTCATTCTGTCTCTTATTTGATCAATAAAGCTTTCAGCATTTTTCAATTTTGGTGACTGGTGACTGTTTGATACCCATCTTCATTACCTAAATGACAGAGTCCATTGGCATCAGGGAGTTTTCCAACTCAGACAGGCATATTTCTCTAACAGCCTTTGGGAATGAAGGCACCCTCAAAGCCCTTTTCCTGGATAAGATTAAATTCTCTGCTCATTGGCATAAAAGGCAAAGAGAAAAAAAAAACCCTTATTGGCTCACTGTATTATAGTTGCCAAGCTGGTGGACAACAGGCAGGGTGTAGTTTGTTTTCCCTGTAATTAGTGGAGATGTCCAGAAGACAAGTATGAAAAACACGGAAGGGAAAACTTCATTCGTTACTATGATTTCATGTTTTAGATCAACAGGTGTCTGTAGAAATCACCACTTCTTCAGTTGAAGAAACAAATCTAAATATGAATGAAAGCTCTAATCAGTTGAAGAATATTTAAGGTGAAGTCAATTAACTTAGCAAAAATCATTAAATTCTCCCACCCATAATTTTCACAGTATTCACAAATAAGTTCACAATATCTTTTTAAACTGTGCATTTATTTCCTGTGCTATCGGGGATTCGGAATGGATTTACACTACTGAGAAAACTCACCGCCTTTTCCCACCATAGTTCTACATGTTTACCTGAACTGTTTGGAGCATTTACTTTATCAGTAAGCGTTATAATACAAAGCCTGAAATCTGCCCTGAAGGCTTGGCTGAAAAGCCAAGGAGGAACTGTTTTGTTTGATCAAATAATTGCACATTTTATACATGCTTATTTAGAAGTGAAATTCAATCCCTGAGTGAAAAGTAGAGCTCTATCTATTGACCTTCACAGGTATGATCTGATACCATATTAGGATTAAGCAGTGGGGAGAACTAGGCAGTTACTAGCTGTGACAGTGGAGCAGATACCTGTACCAGTCCCTGCAACTTCTCTGACCCAATAATAAGCTACTTTTCATTGGGAACCTGGGCAGAAGCACCATCAGCTTTACTATTTCACCACTGCATCCTCAGACCCTGAACACCAGGTATTGCTACGACGAGACATCCAAACAGTCCCAAACAGAGTGACCAGTGGGTTAAGCAGTTTACCAGCTTCAGCATAGCTTCCCAAGTTTCTGGCTTCCAGAAGTTTAGCACCTTGGACATAGTACCATGAGAACAGTGTCTCATGGGATCTAGACCTGTACAGCAGTGAAAAACTGGGCTCTAAAACTGTACTGCAGCAAAGCCACAGTAGCACTGCTGGTTGTAGCAGGGCTTCCTATGTGACAGCCATTCACGTATGCCAGCCACATTAGGCCTGAGGTTACAATGCAGCACTAGAAATATTAAACCAAGCTAGACAAATTGATGCCTGCAGAGCGATCAGAGTGCAGAGTGTAAAAACCCAGTGACGTTTATGTAACATAGAACAAAAACCTCTGTAAACGCTTCTAAAGTTGGCTTTGAGTTAGGACTGAAGCCAATGAAACCTGCATGCCTTCCACCTCTAACTCCCTAGTCCTTATATTCTGAGAGCTTACTGCCATGTTAAGCAGTTGCAAAGCCTCCCTAACATTTCCTGGTCTGCTGGTTTTCCTCAACTATTTTAGGCATTGTAGAAAAGTGTTAGCGGTCCATTCCAGTTCAAGTCTTACAGTGCCCTCTAATGGTCATTATTCACTTCTCTAAAGAAAACTAAACCAGAAATTATTCCTTTAGTTCTTCTGGGAACTTGAAGTCTTACAGAGCAAGTTCACCCGAGATCAATTATATTCGCATGTAAAATTATCTTTTTAAAATCCAAAATTATAGAAGACGTAGAGGCTGTTTCTCAAAGCTGAACACCATATTATTTCCAGGTAGCTGAACGGTTACCCATGAGTTTAATTTCAAGATGCCTTTGCAATCCTCAGTTTATGAAAAAAAAAAAAACAACCAAAAAAAAAAAACCCACCAAAAATCAAACCATATAAATAATCAGCACCACAATTCACTGCTTAGAAAAAATAATCTTGATTAGGAAGTTTTGGAGGGGTTGAGTTGTTTTGTTATTTTGTTTGGGGTTTGTTTTTTGGTTTGGTTGGTTGGTTGTTTTTTTTGTTGTTGTTGTTGTTTTTTTTTTTTTTTTTTTTTAAACCAAGCCCCTTGCAAATTCNAACCAGCCCACTGCAAAATGCTAAAAACCCCTGCATTTTCTCCGTTCTCCAGGTGTATTACCTTCCAATTTTAAGGGAAATAACTTTTGTACCTTTTTTTATACCAAGCCTACACAGAAGAAAAGCCAGAAGATTTACACTTTAAGTAAACAGGATTCAGGAGACAAACATGTAAGTTTCTCTTTGGAGCAAATGCTATGCCACAATTACAAGTCTAAGGAACCCCTAGTAATTACACTAAAGCAGAGAAATTAGCTAAATAAGAAAACATGAATACATAAGTTTGCTTGATATAGAAGAAGTTACCATTTATGTTAAAATATAGCTAGCTATTGTGTACTGTATCAAGCTCTTTAGAACTTGAAGTGATAAAATTCATGCACACCTTAATTTTATAGCAATATTTCCAAATATATTAAATGTATAATCAGAGCAGCAAAATATTTCCTATTAAATAGCTACAGATTAATAAGACTTAAAAAAAGAAACAGTATTAATATAAAATGAATTGTGAACTCTTTCCTGTCATTTGCATGGGGTATCAAATTAAATACAAAATGCTGACTTATGATAAGCAAGTATGCTGATGCTTCACTAAAAATTACCATAGAAAAGCATTTTTCTACATCCTGAAACAAACCACTCATTTTTCTATTCCACTAACTACTCAATTACAGGGACTGCTGCACTAGAGAATGTTATGTAGTAATATGCATACATATGGTGAAACTACCCAGTTAGTGCATTTCATTTATGAGTTGACACAATGCCTTTTAAACAAATCTGTTGATCATACTGAGAAACTTAAACAGCTCATCAAATAAAGCATGCCATTGCAAATAAAACCAATTATAGGTTTTATTGTCTGATGATCTAAACTGGGCAAATACGAAGGCTCTGTAAAAGTCAGTGCATTTATGAAACTGTTATACTTAACCACATGAAATAAATTTGTTAAATTTTAAGTTAATATCTATAATATATAAATACCCAGAGTTTATCAGAGTACATAACTTAATACCACTGAACAAACTAAATTGGGTAAGATACCTGTACAACATTCACATGCAGGTCCCTTTACTTCCCAATTCAAACTAATGGCCTATACTTGCTCTAGGCTTTCCAAAACAGAAAATACTAAAAGCATTCAATCAGGTAGAGGACTGGAAAACAGAAAAAAAAACTAATTCAGAAGATTAGATGAAGCCAATTACCCTGTAAACTGGGAACCAATAGCTCCAAATTATTTTGGTTAATAAAGAACAGTAGTCCCTATTTATCAATCTTTCTTTCCCTAAGTCTTAAAGCATATTTTGGAAAATGGGAGTGCTACAGAAATACTAAACAAGAAGATAAATACTTTTCCCTTTACACCAGCATTTCTCTTTCCTCCTCACCTTTCATTCTAACTTTTCCTGTTGTCTCTTATTTTGAAACAGCACCTCCAGGTACCAACTTAAAGAGCTATTGCATTGATTTTGGCTTCTGACTTTCATGCGCCTCCCTCAGTCTCCTCTTGTCTATTGATATTTGATAGCACTTCCCATGTTTTAAATACAGTAACATTATAACTAAGGAGTTTGACGTGTTCATTCATGTCACTCACCCCTCTCCCAGCAACCCATGGAGCTTCTGCATTGTTATTTTTGCCACTACACATAACACAATTCCATCTGTTGAAAGAGCAGAAATTCTGTTCTCTACGAGGCGACATGCTTCTTGGCAACACATTATACTAGAACATTCTTATGAATACTTTTACATCTTCTGTTTTCACACTTTCATTTCCTAACCATCAAGATTACATTGCCAACAGGAGGATAAGTCATTGAGTTGGCTTATTCAGCTCTGCAGCTACCAGAAGGTGGAGTTCACATACTGTAATCCTGAATATAGGAGGCAAGCCCTTTTGGACATACCAAATGTATAATACAGAGCCCTGAAATTTTCTTGATTTTGAGGATCTGGAACTTTATAAGGAGTTGGCTACAAACTAAGGAGACCTCCTTTCTACATAGTATCATAATGGACCATTAAAACATGGCATGCTGACGCTCTTTAAATGACCAATCATACTCCATTTATTTTTATTACAAAAATCATAGATACACCAGCTTAGAATCTAAAAATTAAGATACTGCAGACCTTGAATCCATTTTTACTTATTCCTCTTTCTAAAGCCTTTGCCTTTTCTGCTCTAGAAAAGTCAAAGATTCTTAATGGGACTTTGCGTCCAGTAGAAAGGATTGAGAATTTCTTTTGCAAAAGCTTCCTTCACCCCATCCAACCCAACTCACATAATAGCACCAACAGGCTTTTTTATTTAAAACATAAAAGCAACAATCAAAAAACCAAAAAATGCTGTGTTCTAACATCTGGTATCACAGCAACTTTGTGGTTGTTTATGCAGAGATAGTCACAACATAGTTCTTATGGTCATGCTGTTTGCTGACAGCTGACTATGCCACAACGCTACTGTAATTAAGTTCCTCTGATCTTCCCAGCTGCTTTCAGTTTGTTTTGTTTCACCCACAGAAGATAGCAGTGATGGATCACCTTCAATATAAAAATATTCAGATTAGCTCAATGGGCTGAGCCATTTCTGAGGTGCATTCTACCACTTCTGCTATACTTCAACAGCAAAGACACAGATCATGTAACTTCTTTTGAAACATTAACTTGACATGAAGGCCGAGTCCTGGTCTTGAGGTAATGAGGCTCTGTATCACATGAATTTAAGACTAGAAGTACACCAGAAAGTATTTAGCTGTTTCTCGGTTCCATGCTGCGTGAACATGCTGAAACCCTAGGAGACACACAAGACCTCCTTCATTTCTTTTGAAAAGAAATGTGCTCCAGAGAGGTTATCACATTTGTCTTACCAGCTGCTTCAATAATACATAAAAGTATTCCCATAAAAAAAATAAAATCGTAATTTCTTTTGGCATCATCCTGCTAAGGTTTTCGTATTCAGACACCCACAGTTCTGTAGTTTCAAGCGACCTTTTTCAAATGGACTAAAATAGCACTTGGAAATATATTACTTAGGATGAAGAGGGAGAGAGTTCTCAAACCTCCTGCTACGGGCCATATGCTGATTCTTAATTTGAGCTGCAGGGAAAAAAAAAAAACCACAACTCCTTTCACAATTTCTTTTAGCAGTATGATAAAAATTCTTTACAATAATCTCAGTACCAGTTTCTGCCAGCAGCAGCACACAGCTCAGCCTAATTGATAGCCCATGACTGTCAGAAGGACTTGAATCAAATTGAAACATCCAAATGAATGTATATTAGAGCTTTATACATGTGGTCAATTATCAGTCAAGTAAATGCAGAGATGATGACTACAAGACATCTGAAAAAGTAACAGTAACCCAAAGCTTCCTATGTGACCTGTAATGAAATGGAGCCTGATCTAAACCACTGAATTCAGTGACAATATTCTTGCTGGTATCAGGTGGTTTTGAAATAAATCCTGCATCTATGGAAAAAAGCAGATAATGTCATCTAAATTGTGTTAAGTACCTCAGTCAGGAAACTGCAGCCTTATTCTTATGGCTGTAATGATTAGGTTTGCTAGTCACCTGTCATGAGAGTTTCTTTTTCAACACTTTCACGCTTGTCAGATGCATCACTGATAGTAATTTCTTTCTTCCCTGCAGATACCTCTCTTCACAAGAAAAGATTCAAGGGCATATTACAAAACATGGAAACCTCATTGTTTCCCTCCTATTTCTAAGTTTAGTGTGTTTTTCCATGAGAATGTACTACTTGACCCATACTTAAAGATGCAAGTGGAGAACAATACTGCTCCGAGATAGGTATAGTACCACGAGTGGGCAAAGGGCAAGGTGACATGAAACAGGAAGACATGAGAAATCTCTTGCCTGCTATGCACATAGGTAGTGTAACATCTCAAAATGGGGGACAACTTCTAAGAACTTCTAAGCTGTACATGAACTTGCCCATTCTAATAAATCAGAAATATTTATTAAATAAAAAATAACTCAAGTAGTAGTTTTCTTCATAGCATTCAGGATATTTGTTATGAAAAAATATTACTAAAAAATTGAGAAATTTTAACACTTCAGCACTGTAGAAAATACTTGAAGTAAAAAGATGAAAAAAACAGCGCACACACACACCACCCACTTAAACGTTTAAGACTTTCTCTGTATTTTCTAACACAGTTTTTAAGTTAATGGGAATTTTTAACTTACTACAAAATTCTATGCCATTAAAACTGTGGTTTTATAGCCTTTTATGCTTTGTATTTTCTTCCGTAGTGCTATGGCTGTGCTAGAACCACACGTCTGATTTACGGTGTTTAATGTTCTTCAATACCTTACTGTCTGCAAACAAACAAATCATTATGTGTAACATTCAAAAAACAGGAGACAGGCTGATTAACAACAGACTGACTACAGAAGGTTTTAAGCTTGGAAACACCTACTAAAACAAGCAGAGTTGTATTTTCCTTCTTCAAAATGATAGAAAATGAGATGATCAAACCCAGATAAGAAGTCACTACAAAAGTTGGTGTTGCAAATTCATTAGAAGTAGGATAAATACATAAATCAATCTCCCTTTATAAAGTTCAAAATCTAGAAACCTTAATGTCGGGGAGCAGAACTGATACTATTCTCAGCTATGTGGATCACTAGCTTCCTTAAGATTTATACCAAACACAACTATATTTTTTTTAAACTGCATAAAGCATCTTCTGGACCCTCGGTGTTACCACCCTGCCATGAAGTTAAACTGAAATTGTTGCCAGATTATTTACACGTCAGATTAAAATAAAAAATAATAATAAAGTTGTTAATTCACAGTGTGCCATTTGAGAACAGAGTAAATTGTTTTATAAAGGAAACTACATTTAGTGAGCTGGCTCTGAACAAAAGCTACTATCATCGAATATATCAAGTTGGAAGGGACCAATAAGGACCATCAAGTTCACCTCCCTGGCTCCTTGCAGGACTACCGAAAACTAAATCATATGACTACAGGCATCTTCCAGATGCTCCTTGAACTCTGACAGGCTTCGTGTTTGACCACTTTCCTGGGGATCCTGTACCCGTGACCAACCACCTTCTCACTAAAGAACCTTTTCCTAATATCCAATCTGAACTTTCCCTGATGCAGCTTCATTCCATTTCCTTGTGTCCTATTGCTGGTCACCAGAGAGAGATCAGCACTTCCCCTTCCGCAAAAGTTGTAGGCTCCAATGAGGTAACCCATCAGCCTTCTCTTTTCTAAGCTGAGCAAACCAAGAGACCTCAGCTGCTCCTCACAAGTCTTGCCCTTGAGGCCTTTCACCATCTTGGTCTGCCTCTGGACACTCTAATAAGTTTGATGTCCTTCTTATATTGAGGTACCCAATACTGCACACAATATTTGAGATGGGGCCACACCAGTACAGTGTAGAGTAGGAAAATGACCTCACTCAACCAGCAAGCTATGCTGTGCTTGATGCATCCACGGACACAGTTAGTCCTTCTGGCTGCCAGGGCACACTGTTGACTCATATTCAACTTGTCATCAACCCAAACCCGCTGTATCTCTTACCACATGGCTGCTCTCCAGTTTCCCCAGTTTGTAGGTATAACAAGGATTACCTCATCCCAGGTGCAGAATCTGGCACTTGCCCTTGTTAAATTTCATTCAGTTGGTGATTGCCCAGCTCTCCAGTCTATCAAGATTTTTCTGTAAGGCCTCTCTACTCTGAAAGGAATCCACATCTCCTAATTTAGTATCATCAACAAACTTACTGTACATTTGATTCTGGCATCCAGACCATTCATAAACACATTAAAGAGCACTGGCCCTATAACCGAGTCCTGGAGAGCTCCACTGGTGACTGGCCACCAGCCTTATGTAAGCCTATTTATTATAACTCTTCGAGTCTGACCCATCAGCCAGCTGCTCACCCAATGTATTTGGGTGAGCAATACAACTTGCCTATCTGTGTACTGGACACTTTGTCCAGAAGGATATTCTGAGAGATAGTACCAAAAGCTTTGCTGAAATCCAAACCCACCACATCTGCTGGCTTCCCTTGGTCAACTAGATGGGTGACCTTGTCACAACAGGAAATTACGTTAGTTAAGCAGGACTTTCCCCTCATAAACCCATACTGGCTATGGCCAATGACTGCACTGTCTCAAGTGTTTTTCAGTAACTCCCGCCATAAACTTCTTGATATTTTTACCAGGCTCTGAAGTGAGACTGATAGGACTCTACTTACCACCGTCTTCCTTCCTTCTCTTCTTGATATCAGAGACAACATTTGCCAGCTTCCAGTTGACTGGGACTTTTCCAGACTCCCAAAAACAAATGGAGGGAGGTTCTGCAATAAGATTTGACAGCTCGTTTAGTACCCTAGGATACATCGCACCCATTAGACTTATGTTCCCCCAGGTGGGACAGCAAGTCTCAAACTACTTCAGAGTCAGCTGGGAGTTTATCATCCCCCTAATCAGGGTCTTCCAGCACTGGGCTCTGGGGGTCTCAAGATCCATCATCAGTGTTAAAGACAGAGACAAAGATGGCATTAAACATCTCCCCTTTGTCTACATCTCTTATTTGTGATGTGATCAACTTCATCACACAACAGACCAAGTTGGGACTTTTGATCAGCTGGGACTTCTTGTTTCTTCCCTCATCTTTCCCTGCAACTGGAAGTATAGATGAAAACACTACTTGTGCTCCTAAACTCTTAACCAGTTGGTCCCAAAGCCATGAAGTCTCTTTAAATAGCCCTTGGACTTCTTATTGCAACTTCATCGCTGCTTACATGAAAAAGCAATAATGGGTGATAATCCAAGGGCCATACCCAGCAGGAAGTTTCCTCATCAGATCTTTAACCCGAGCCCTATCAAGACAGCAGACTTTCTTAAAAAGTAGGTCAGGTCAGCAAGTTGGGCCTTCTGTTCTCCTCAGAACAGAGTCTCCTACAACAGTGACCTGTCTTTTTTTCTTTGTGGAAGTGGTTTTGATGCAGGGCCCAGGAGGACTTAACCTTGGCAACACCTCCAGCCTAGATGAATCATTGCCCTCACCCTTGTTTGGTTCCACTTGCAGAGTTTCATACCTACTACAAAAGGGCACTTGGGAACATGGGGTATTCCTGGAAGAGATTCACCTGCTGTGCTGGGCAGGAACTTGTTGCCACCCACCCTACTATGTAAGGCCTCGATAATTACTTAGTGATTCGTTTTTTAAATAACATTAAGAATTTCACATCAACATGAATGCTCCACATTACACTAATTACCATTACAGAAATTATGTATTCAAGGTGGAAAAACATTGTCTTGTGACACAGTGACAAGTTCCTGAATCTAATCCATAAAGACACAAGGATAGCAGAGTCATAGAAAACAAGCTCAGTGTACTTTTTCACTCATTGTAGTTATAAAATAACTTGAAATAATTTAAAAAATAAAACTGAATCACCCCTCATTCTCTTCCAATGCCAAATGCATTAAAATCATGACAGTTGTCCACTTGTATCTAGTCTGTTTCATATTCCAGATTAGCACACAATGTTTCAGAAACATGTTCTAAGTGAATTCCTTGAATACTCCAAAACCCAGTACTTTAATAGTACTCCCACACATGGAAATACAGATATAGCTAAGACCAATTTCAATCTACTTGCTTTCCATGCATTCACTTTTCCCATCTATACGCAAATTTTACTTCAGAAGTTATGGTAGATCATGAGTATACAAATCTATTTGTTCTTGAAAAATTAATTATGCTTTTTGGCAAGGGAATAAATAAAATTATTCTAAACTACACTATAGTACAAAAATAGATCACCTTGAGTTTCTAAACAACCTTCCTAAAGATCTAGGAGAGCAGGTTGAACTCTCCAGTAGGCTACAACTGAAAACTGCAGAAGACTGTTAATATGGGGTTTCATTCTTTCTACTTATTCTAAGACGACACATATTTGCATTTCTTCCTAGAGGCCCTGCTCTCATGGATGTACGTACATGTTTTAATAATTCAAAATACACTGATTTCTCTTTACATCCCCACACATCATCACTGGTTGATTAGCATTGAAATGAAAAAGCTAATAAATATTAAAATGCTAAACAGATGCTTTAGCAGCCACAAGAATGGCAACATTTGTTTAAGTAAATTAATTCTCACTTTTCTTATCTCTCACAGTGCACTGGAGAAAACACTGAAAGTAAATTGAAAGCTTTAGAACATAAATTGCAATAGAAACTGACACTCAAGGGCTAGGAGAAAGCACAATTTGAACATAATTTCATTACACAGTAGGTACTAAGTACATTCAGTTGTGAAAGATTCCTCTCAGCTATCATTTGTCAATAAAAACTAACTCCTGATTAAAAAAAACAAACCTGGACAGTAAAACTCAAAATGTTAGCTTGATAATACAGTAATACAGAGTAGCAGCTGATTAATAAACACTGAGCATAGCAATGCTGTTAAATGAGAAAGAGGTCCTCAGATATTCTATATTTTTAATTGTGTGATTGACTGTGAAGCTCTGTAAACCGAATCTTTAGTATTCATTAATTATGTATTAGCAGATAAAGCCAGCTCTTACTGTAAGTAAAATAACACATAAGAAAACCTATTTCATCCCTCTTCACTTGGACACCCCTCTCATCCAGAGATTTCTCAATACCTTCACACAGCAGAGCATTTCCTTCCTATCCACACACTGTTCTTCCCCCCTCCCTTGCTCTTCAATGTTGTCCTTCAAACAATGCAACTTGACTACTGCTTCACTTTGGCCTCTAGATCTGCAATACTGTAATATTTTCTAGATAAAATAACAGCTAGAAGAGTTAGAAAAAAGGCATCTACCTAGATATAAATGCTTTTGAGCGTTAACTGTACTAGTCCCACCAGATGATCACATTAAGAACCCATGTAACTTGCTAACTAATAAGCAAGACTGATATTGAATTCTAGATCAGAGACAGAATACACTTTCATTTAGATGACATTTATTAAATTAGAATGGAAAACAATGTACTTTAGAGTGCAAGAAACACACTTGGACAGGGGACCTCAATACAGAGAAACAATGTCTTCAGAATTATTACAGCAAAAAACATCCTCTGTACGGTATTACATATCAACCAAACAAGCAATAACATTTGTAAGGGAAAAAACATTCAGTACCATCAGCAGATGCAAAGACAGTAGAGAAGAAAGTAGCAAGGATCTAGCTAGACAAAAAATGTTCCTACCTTTAGCAAGTTTAGGCTCTTGGCAGGACTCAAACTAGTACTAAGAGCACTAACTTTTAGCAGATGCCAGTCTTACACAGCTGGCTTTGGCTCCAAGCTGCTTGAAGCTGTTGTGCAGAAAAGCAGCATCAAACACAGGATTATCCCATTAGCATTTTGTCAAAAGCTACAATCATAAGTGACAATTTATTTGTTTTAAAAATCAAGAAACAGACTTTCAGTTACAATGCTTTCATTTCACAGACCCTCGAACAACTAAATACTCCCTGTCTTTTTTCATTTGTTTAGTTCAAACCTGACAATGAACAGTTGGACTGAGAGGATGTGTGTGCTGAAAAGCTGAGTAGGCTTATGATCAGTGTTTTGCTCCTTTTAAGAAGAGGAAGTAGCAGATCTTGACATAAGAGATTTAGTTAAGCGTTATAGCTGAAACAAGACAACAAATCCCCAGAACAATATTTAAGTATAGCATAACATGCTGAAATCCATGTACTGGTCACACTGCTCCTATGTATCCCATCTTCATCTCATACATCTATCCTGTTTTGCATAACATTTGCCTAGAACAAAACAAACAAACAAAAAATTCTAAGAACAGGAGCCTGCCTCAGAGGCCCAGCTCAGAGCCTAGTTTATGAACAAAACTGGCTAACCTAACATTTGCACTTACCCCTCTGGGTGGTTAGGATTGAAAGGTGTTTATTCTGTGCTTGAAATTGAGCTGTAATAGGATGCAGTACAATTTACCAGCCGTTAAGTTAACCATGGCCACTTGCTTTTATAAAAAGCTGTATTACAGATCCCAACGTTTTAATATAAAAATTTAAATATATACATTTTCCCTGAATTATTCCATCCCTAGCAATTCATTCTATCTGTGTAAAAGAGAAAGGGACTCTTCCTGGAGATATCTAAGCGTTAAATCCTTACCAAGATTTACCCTTTTGGGTGACAATGTCTATAATGTGCTATAAAGACCAAATGCCTCTATGCTATTCAATCACAAAATTTACCATGATTGTAGGGAAGGGGCAAGACTAGTTTCTTGAGGAACACCCGTTTTATTTCAGAAAATAAAAATGTGGTGATTCTACAACTAAAGGACACTGAAACTATAGGCTTGAATCTCATTATTGAAAAGCCAATTAGAGGAGATATAAAAACACTTACACTTTCAGTGGTAAATTTAAAGTGGTAAGGGTTTCATAACAAAACTTAAGATCATACATTACAAAACGATAGCTTTAAAAGGTCGGAAACTGGGATAATTTTTGGTGCTGTATTTTAAAAGTTTCAGTATCACTTTTAATCCTAAAAAATATAAATATTCACACTCTACTGCCAGTCCTAACAAAAGGTTTCTTGAAGGTTAGTGGGGGGAAAAAATTTTTAAAAAGTCAGCTTTTCAGCAGATAAGGAAAATATTTCAAGCATGGAACATGAAACAAAGCGTGAGGAAAAAGAGAATATGGATCCCTTTTTCCTGTTCCAAACCTGGCTTTAATGTTCTCGTGAATCACTCAAGAGCCTAGATTTCAAGTGTACATTCATTCCAACTCTTGAAAATATAAAGGTCTATGGCTATTGTAGAAAGTACTTGAAATCAAACATTAAAAAGATACAACAGCAACATTGCACGTAACTGGAAAAATAAACCGGTGCATACTATTTAAAGTGCATTACTTTACCATCTACAAAAACAGACACCGCAGAAATTTATCCAACAGCTGTAACTGGTGCATACTGTAAGATTCTGCAGCTCCAAGATGAACAGTTACCTGAAAAAATAACACTAACAATAAATACAAGCAACCTCCAACCTCCTCTGAGGATCAGACTGCAACTCAGATATGTTAAGTTTTCTCTCAAAGAATTTATTTTCATCTGCATCAAATAATAATTAACTACAGCAACTGTAGTCTAACAAATCACTGAGCAATTCATAATGCCATTCAAAGATTCTGAAGCTACTCTTCGTGCTTATTTCAGATTACAGGAAAAACACAATAGTTTTTCCACAAATATGAAACAATAATTCTGCTGAAATATGTGTAAAGAAAAAAGTCTTATAACCAGATAATAATTTCTGCTTCTTTTATGTAAGACAATGCCTTAAGTAATTGTTTACAGTTTCAGTAATTTTCCAGGTATAAAAATCTTTCACTCTGCACTTATCCTTTGAATAAGGAGCCATGGGAATGCAGAAGTAGTAAAGAGTGCAATTAACTGTGGGAGTACATTAGGGTTCAGTCATGTTCTCTGCTACAGCAATACATACTGTATAAGTTAAAAGTCACCTGTTAAGATTTTACAGATACATAACAATATTATATGGGATGATAAAGCCCCAAATGCATGCCAGATAATATATTGCTTTGGTGCCAGATAACTGGGTTGAATAGAATATGTTCATTGTAAGTATCAACAGCGCAACCTAACAAATTCAGCTTATTAAATTAAAAATGTTTAATCAGAAATAGTTGAATCTATCACAGCACTACGAGATAAAGAAAGGGTCTTTGTTTTAATTTCTGGGAGAAACAGGCTGCTTGATGAAACCTGAATACTTCACCAAATCAGTTATGTTTAAAGAGTTAAGCCTCCATGGAAGAAAACAAAAATTCAATCTAACAAAAAGTAGTAAATCCTGTACTGCATAGAGTTACTTTGTAAGAACAAGTTTATGAAAAGGGGGAGAGAAAGAGGAGAAAAAAAAAAAAAGCAGCATTACTCCCCACCCCATCAGAATATAACCACACAGGCCACAGCTAATAGTAAAGATGCTTCAATGCTATATTGTAGCACATGAACTAAACCAAGTATGTACAGATTGAGAAAGAAAGTGAAAAAAATCCAGATGTCCACGAAGATAAAGAATATAATCTTTCACACAGGATGAGCTAACAGAAAGCTGCTGGGAAATTCTTCCTCTAGCTAAATCCCTGGCTTGGCAAGTAAAAATAAGTGGCATTGAGGACGGGAACTACGCAGGAAGTGGGTATCTATGATTCTTCAGCCATCTGAAGCAAGGAGTTGATAGCTGCATCCTTGTTCCCCCTCTGAGCTTCCAGCACTGAGCGGATTACTTCCCTGTCCATGTTAGGAAACATGTCCTGGATTGATTTCAGGTCCTCTTCGTTGCACAGGTGCTGAGGGTTGACTGCAGGAGGTGGTATTGCCACTGGTACCATGCCTGAATTACAGACTGCAGGCATCCCTGTAGGCAAAAACAGAAGAAAAAACCCAAAACATTTGTGAGAGCGAGGGGAAATTAAAGAAAAAGAAAAACAAAAAATCAATTCTTTTGAAAAAGTAAGCAGCTCATAACTTGCCCCAACCCAATTTCTTCAGCATTTTATTTTTTTAACATATATAGGGAAAAAGTAAACTAACAAAAAGATTGTGACAGCCTAGGCATAATCTTTGCAATCAGAATACATCTTTCTGGAACAGGTTTTCTGTCCATGTTGCAGAAGTGGTATTGGGCCACAGTAATTCAAAGATTAGACAGTAATTCAAAGATTAGAATCAAACATGTAGCAATGACCAATCAAGAAATAACCACCAAATATGTTTCAGTTAAGATTTTTCTTCATATATAACACTTTATCACCAGCTTTAATATGAGATTTTACTTCCCATTTACTACGAGATCTTTCTGTGACCTGTTGCAGTCAGAGAGACTATATTAGTCACCTCCCCACAATTAGTTTTAAAAAACGTGATGTACCCTACCAAAGGCCTCCCTCCATTAGGGGATGACTCATCACTTATCACAGAATTCTATGATTCCATACTTACTTTTATCTCTTCATCAGCTTTTCAAAATAGCTATTAAACCACAAGAGGACTTTCACTCTATCGTAGTATCACAAGATAAGGAACAGTCCATAGCAAATAACATTTTCAAAATGCAGCTGACAGTTATATACACAGACCACATCATTCTTACTCACATACTCATACACCTATAATTCTAATGTAGGAAACTTTTCCTAAACAACCATGCCACCTCCTCCTAAAGTTTACCTGTTTAGTTGTTTGTTTTAAATTAGCTCATTCTAATATCCATACATCAGTTTATGCAACAGGGAAAACAGTTACTTCAGAACTGGTGGGTTTTTTGGTTTTGGGTTTGTTTTTTTTGTTTGTTTGTTTGTTTTTTTAAAATCCCATTTGCTATCCTCCAGGCCTCTGAAAACAAGACTAATTAAGCAACAGGTTACATTTCGTAAAAACATCCCAAATACAAGACTGGAAATAAATGTTATCCTACCTACATCCTCTTACTAAACATAATAACAGCATTAAACTCTAAAATTACAGTCTGAGGCTCTTGCTCCATAGAACAACAAACCACCAACATTCCTTCCTAATAAGGGCAAAATCAACAACTTTCTTCCCCTTCTCCTGTTACAGTCTCATGTTCCAACTGTTGCTTTGGGGATGGGGTGATGGTTTTGTTTATTTTTTTTACTCCCTTATGTACTTATTTCTTTACTGTCACTTAATTATCTAAATGATTCTATGCTCTCTGCTTCTTTAAAATAAATAGTTCTCAGCTACTTACACATTTGATCTTCAAAGGCTTTGTTAGCCAACCTTATTACCACTTTAGCTTTTATATATAATTTTAACTCTCTTGTATACCCTTCATTTGGTCAGGCTACCAATTTTTGGTAGAAAACTGTTATATTGCAGAGATTTCTTTTTTAGTATTTTCCAAGAGTGCCTTTTTTTTTTTTTTTAATTTCACTAGTTTCAGCAACTAAAAATTTGTTTTTACATAGAGTTTAGATCACCTGCTTAGCTTGGTTTCTGTGACCTTAATTACTTCTCCTTAAGTTACACAAAGAATGAACAATTTCCATCACCACTATTATATATCTTCAAAATAACATAATTTCTGAACCAGGTTTCATGTGTTAGTAGTAGTAGTAGTAGTGCTTTTATAGAATTCCAACTGTTCAAGAAACATAATAACATAAACCTATAAATGACCTCATTTTCAAGGGTGCTTCTACATCCTCATCTCTCTTAGGAGAACGATGCAGAAAAGCAATCACATGCATTGCAACTACATTATACTGCTTCTATTCAGACTTAACATCTCCAAAGAAAAAAAAAAAAAAACCAAAAAACCCCAAAACGGAGCAAAGGGCAATTTCAATACTTACCTTGTCTCTTCAAGATTTTCTTTAGCCTGTAACTAATCCAAAATGTCTATGCTCACTCTAACTTGCATAAATATTTAGCATCTCAGTGATTATCTTTTTCTCCTATCTGGTACAAAAATGCTATATTAAAACTCACATTTTATGTTGGATCAACTACTTATAACTCCGGCCGACAATTGAATAGAGTCTGACCGTGTGCATTGCAATCTTGATTTTACCTAACATACTGCTTGCTATTTCTTTACTCAACTTGGACCTTCTGTCCTATCTGAAGGGATGCGTTACTGAACTGTAAGCACATTCATACTTATCAATGTTCTCTAATTGTGATTGTAAAATTGCCCTTGTAATCACCTGAAGATTTATTAGAAGCAAAAAAAAAAAAGAAAAGGAACCTAGATTTAACATAGAGGCTGCATTTATTTGAAAAAGTTCATCCTGGCAACTAAAGAAATATCCCTCTCACCATGAATTTATTACCTATGCGCTTGAACCATATTCTCTGCTCAGCCACTGAATCATACCACTACCAAGGACTTCTATCATCTCTTCCACAACCACCTAAACGTTACCTCTAGAGCTTCTTATGCCATTTGGACTCCGGTCCCAGTAATTCTGTCTGGTCCTGTATAACTGAACATCTGGCAAACTAGATGAAGTGTGCACCCTGGAGGCACACCACTGTGCAGTCCTCATCAACCCTGCAAATTCACTTTACTCAATAATCATAACCAGAAACATTTCAGATCGCCTCTTCTATAGTTTCAACAAGCCTCAACTCATTCCTCAAGCTTCCTACAAGCAATCTAGCCATTTACAAGATGAGAACAAAGATTTACAGCCTGAAAAATAAAGCTGCAAAGTACCTGAAAGAACAGAGCAATAGACATCATGTCTTACTTCTAACATAAGCTTCTTAGTATTTTTCAATAAGTCATCAGCATCCTAAGATCATCCAGCTATCAGCCTAAATTGCATAGGAACTCTACATACAGGAAGTCAGTTGAAAAAATTAATCCAAATGAAACATGAGGCTCACTTCAAGCACCACGGCATTCTACAGCTTACCAATAATGTTTGAGTGTCATGTCAGTGTCAAAAAAATCAGGACCAAAACACAGTTTTTCTTAATGTTTCATCAAACCAACATAATTATGAAGCCCAACATTTGCACAGGTAGGATACCAGAAGGATTTTCAATCTAAATATTAGATTTTGGAGACAAGAAATTTCTTGATAGTATTGTTTTTTAAAATCCATTTTCTCAGCTTACAGTTCTAAAATGAGTTTATACTATTTACAACTACACTGTACAAAAATGGAAGTTAGCATCACAGTGATTTTTTAGTAAGTATGTCCACGATAAATGCTTGCTTTTCATGAAACTCAACATTCAAGCTATATAAATATGAATTTAAAGGGTACCTTGATCTTTTGCTTTGTTCCATACTCAGGCTAAAAGCTGATTTACAAAATAGCAAGACTTAAGTATAAAGAACTACACACTAAAATATATCAAATATACATATATTTATATGCAGTCATTCGAGAAAGTTATAAGAACTTCAAAATTATCCATGTTCAGTAAAAAGCTGCTTTAAATATTAAGCACCTCATTTTTCTAACAGGTGAAAACTGAAAATAAACCACATAAGAATCCACTATAAATGGAATTGCACTCTCCCGTGTGGCTCTCTATTAGACAAGTGTTATAAATCAGAAGAATAGGAGCACTGTTGTCCAATTCAGTGACATGACAATGGCAAACGTGCTGGCAGAAGCTGTGACATTCCAATACATGAAATGAGTACATACAATTGCAAGTCAATTGCTAGGAGCAGCAATGGAAGCATCAAAGCAGTATTAACAGGGCAAACTTCTAACTGCACACAAGGCATTACACACTTTCAATTTTATTTTCTTATTCAGTCAGGTGCCCTATGTTTAATTTCTTAACTCATTGTTATTACAGCCTATGCACAGACCCTTTCAGAGTAAATTAAGGAATCTTCTCAGCACAAATTCTTTCATTTAATAGAAAAATCAGTATCAACTTTTAAAAAACTACAAATAGATCTTAATAATATTAGCTTCCAAAAATAAATTTCGTGCACGCCATCAATTTTTATGAAATGCTGCTTCTTTGGAAACTACTAGAAAAGTAAAGGGTATGGATCCAGAGAAAAATTCTGCAATTCCACTGCCATGAATAAACCAATTATGTTGCAGCAGCCACATCGATTTTATTTACAGCATCTTTCTGAAATTCACAGAATCGAGAAATTACATTTTATCTCACAAGGACCAATTCTAGAATTTTCTGAACGTACTTGATTGAAAGGCTAAGCCATTTTTTATGAGGATTAAGGTCTGAATGATATGAAGTAATTAATGCATGGCCCCCAAAGTGACTTATTTCTGCACTATCCACATGCTTCAAAATCCTCAGTTGTGTCAGACTGAGTTGGAGGGGACCTTACAAATCATCGAGTTCCAACCCCCCACCCGCCATGGTCAGGGACACCTCCCATTAAACCAGGTCACTCAAAGCCCCATCCAACCTGGCCTTAAACACTCCCCAGGGCTAGGGCATCCACAACTTCTCTGGGCAACTTGTTCCAGTGTCTCACCACCCCACAATCAAGAATTTCTTCTTAATATCTAATCTAAGTGTCCCCCTCCTTCAGTTTAAAAAAAAAAATTACCCCTGTCAATATCATCCTATCACTAAAAGACCAATGCTTTATCGAAGTTCAGCAGTATCTTTGCACAATTCAAAAATCAAAGGTCTTATAGTAAAGTAAGTCTAATTGAAGGAAAACTGATTTCCTGCAACATAATTTACCTTCAGAGTTCAAGTCAGATACTTAACTTGACATGGATCTAAACCAGATGTTCGTGAAAGGTACACAATGGCAAAAAGAAAGTGTTATGTTTTCAAAAAAAAGGCTTATTTGAAGATTAGCAGAAGGCAGTTGGCAGGCTGCCATCTCTATGTCATTGCAGAACGGAGTTCTTTGCTTTTCAGTTTACAGAAAGTTATGACATTGCCTGCTCCTCCCCAAATCTTGCAGCAGCAAGACTGGAAGACTGAAGTTTCTCTTCTAGGAAACCAGTACTATCACTCAGAATAGCTCACTGAAGTATGACAGCTTGAGCGTACTGATACCACATTTTATCCATCAACACCACTATCACCGACTACTTTAATCTTTACAGCTTGAACCTAAGCAGACACCTTTGAAGATTTTCCAGCAGGTTAAAGGAGCTTTAACATTTTTTAGGAGATACATTAAATTGTTCCATTGTGACATCCAAGTGGCAATACCTTGTGGTACAGTTTGCTGTAACAAAGCTGAGTTTGGATGAGTTCATGCAAAGCCTCTTGAGTCAATGAGCACGGGAGTGAGAAAAGAGCTTGGAAACTTACCGAAAGCAAAGTACTCAAGCCCTAAAGATAGGTGAAAATGACGGAGCGAGGGGAAAGGAATAAGACATGGGAAAGAAATATTAATCTATTTTTAAAAGGAAATTAACCATTTAGCTTCCAAAGGTGAAAGTTGGATAAACTGAGGCAATTGGATAAACCTTAGACTACCTAATATCAAAACCTAAGAACTGCTTGGATTCAATCTCCCAAGTAATTTGCTTCAGCGCTCTGAACAAGTTTCCTAAATGTGTTGTTTTTACAGAAGTAACAATTAGAGGAAATGTTTTCAAAGTCAGTAGGCCACCATGAAGCTAGGACTACATTTCATAGCCCAGAAAGGACAACATATATCCATGGTTTTCTGAAAAGATACTAGTAACATCACACGCTAACCCATGAAACTCAGTACAGGCACCTAAAGGAGTAATGTACACAATACACACAACTGTGCCTCAATGAAAAATGATATTGTGGATTCTGACACAGCCTTGAAACACACTGGGATTTAACCTACTTCATACACTGATACTTAGAATCCAAGTACAAATATATTTTCTATTTATGCCACAAATACTTAGCTGATAAGATAGAACTTGCTCCTTTGAAGTAACAACTTTTATCTTCTTGATGGTGCATCAACGAGTAAGCCAAGTATGGAGTATAAGCAACCAGTACACCACAAAAATCTGCAGCCTAATTTAAGTCATCTTTAGAAAAAGAAATGGGAAGAGATGACAAATAAACTCAACTTTTAGAGGAGCAACAGGATTGACAAGTTCAAATTTTCCCAGAGTCAATCCATAGATACCCACCTATGGCAACTATAGTCAGTAGCCATTAGTGCTATTTTCTGAATTTTTTAATTTTTAAAACTTCTGAAATTAATTAACAGGGTGCAAGAATACTTTTAAGGCTGTTTCTGCTTTTGTCACAATTTTGTAACACCTACCATCAAGCATGGGAAAAAAGCATTACTTGTGTTAGTATTTCAAGCTTCATCTGCTTACCACAGCGACTAACTACTTGATACTATTTACCTCTGTATGACAGAGATAAGTATGACAGAAATTAGTTGCTTCAACCTTAATTAAAAGGTTAGTTACATGTACTAAGTTTTGCACAGAAATTTTCTCTAACAAAAAAAATCAGCTTGGCCTTCATGACACACCTAAATTTGTCTTAGCTACTGTTTTGGACAGTTAACCAGTAACTTTTAAACTGTCTAAGCATTTTAGTCCGCCCACTATATTTCCACCATAGAAGACTTAGATTCTAACAGCCTTGCCCAACAGCACAATGTCCTCCATTTCAGTTGTAATAAACTATTCAGTGCTGCTCTCCCACTCTTTTGAAGGAAACAAATAGAACGTGCTTATTGACTGCAGTCATTTAACTAGAGGCAGGTTACAAAACCCTGAAGAAGATGGGAAGGTAACGTTCTTGTGGAGCATGCGGAGGTCCTACCAGCCTCAAAAAGAGAAAACCCTGTAAATTATTCCAAAGAAAGTGTATCAACAGTTTCCCCAGAAGATACAATCATTTCAGTTTATCAGAGAAGGTGAGTAGTTTGCATGCACCTTTCTGAAGGGTTTACAGACTCCATCTGGTTCAGTATATGGAAAATGTCCTGACAATACTCCATGTCTTCCAAGATTCATTATTGGTTCTTTTTATAATTTGAAGTTACGTTTATTAAGCCATACAACTAAATGTATGAAACAGTACAAGTACTCTGAAGTGAAGTCACTTTCAGAGTCCAAACCTAACCATCCGAGTGGGTCACTGATCAATGAATAGACAAAAAAAAACCCCAACTTTAAAACCCAGTGCTTTGAGAAATGTTGATGGTGCCCACAGAAATTCTAGAACTGCAAACACATAGCAAAGTAATATTAAAAAAGTCAAAAATATTAAAAAAATATCTAAATAAAGCAAAGGTGGCTTGTAATAAGTTTGGCATTTATAAAGTCAAGGAAGCATGCTTCCCAGAACAAAAAAAAAAATTCAAATCAAGAGGCAGTACATCACAATGCTTTAAAAATGCAAGTCACACGATCAGGATCAATTTTTAATACAGAAGATTATCATAGCATTAATTAAAACAAACATGCTGGATCTTTGCAGAAGGGCAATGCTCCGATATACAGATCAATAAAACTGTTACACAGGCAAATTTTATATGCTAAAATGTCAGGCATTACTATCACTTACTAAGTATTAGTTATTAAATCTACTTGGACAAGTGAAGAAATAAGTATTACTAAAAATACACTCAAGATAAATACAAGATTTACTGAACACCAAGGTCTGAACATCAAGATACACCGCTGTACTTGTTTTTCAACTTTGAATGTCTAATACCAGTTTTATCTGTTCATTTCTATGTTTAGTTTTAATTACATTGGAAATTAGTCTTTTCCTCTACTGTTCGCACTGATTGACATAATTTTGCAAGATCAAAATGAGAACGTTCATCTGTTCAAGAAATTCTATAGCACCTTCTAACATATTGCTGTATGTACCACCCCAGCTATTGTTTTCCTTTTAACCCCGCACAAGACAACTGCATTTGAAGTTCACTATCTGCTTCACTATATAGGAATGTGATGAACCTACAAGTAAAAAACAAACACAGCATCCAATTCAAAAACAGAAAAGCTACACGGAAGTCTGGCTGACAATGTAATCACACTTCAGGATGCACACGCAAGTTGAAACTAGTTCATTAGCAAAGCAAGGAAGACTTAAATCCTGAGAATTAAGCTATAGAGTTAAAAGCACTTAAAACGACGCAAACTGCATATTCTCAGAGAATAAAAAGTATGCAATCAAACTTTTTCATGTTTTGATCTAGCTTAACTCTATAAAAATTCAACAAGAGGTATGATTCACTAAGTTACACATCCAGTCTTCTGTTGAGGAGTTTTGTTTTTGCAGTGTGAAATTTTAAGTTCAATCAAAAATGAGTCTTTAAAAAAAAATAAAATATACATCTGTCGTGTCAGTCCTTAGCACTGCAATTATGACCCACATGCTCTATCACTCATTTGTACACTTGTATGCACTAGAACTCAAAATACATAAATCTATCTTATTTTCCCTAAAAAAGTACATATATTACTCAATAAATGTCCATACAACAAACTGGAGCCTAAGAGCTTTAAGTGAAAAACAAGAAAAAATAAAAAAACAACTGAACTTTACTTATCGGATATCTAAGGAGGACAAATTCAGGCTTTTCATCTTTGATAGAAAAATTACAAAACCTAAGTTAACACATCTTACTACACAAGTCCAAAAATTACTTTGCACAGACTTAAGAGAACTGGCAATAACTGCTTTAGCTCTTCTTGGTGTACCCATAAAGGGCTATTCAAGCTGCAATTCTGATAGCAGAAGTCATTTGATGGACTTTTTGAAGTTTAAACAGTTTCACACATGGATTGCCATCATTTAAATAACCACCATTATATTAGAGTGCAGTCTGCTATATATTTATCCAGTGACCTGACATAAGTCTAAAATAAATACTCAAAAAGAGAATTCTTCAAGCTAATTGTTCCAACTTGAGTCATTTTAATCCATTTAATCAAATTCGTGCATCCCCCTTAAACAGAGTACAAGATTGAAAGCATAACTACGCTTAATTTTCTCGTTCTTCCCCAAAATGTATCATGGGAAAAGCGGTCACAGACAAAACCATTTATACCTTACTTCATAGTTAAAAACAGGAGAAATTTGATAATTATTTTTGCAAAACTTTTCATCTGGAAGTTTGAAGAGTCTTCAGGGAGAAAAAAAAACATACCTGCTATAGGCACATATCCAACTCCTTGCTGATATACAGTGGGCATCAGGACCACTGGCTGGGGCTGCATCATCATGGCAGCTGGCAAAGACTTGACACAAGAGAGCACAGATTAGAACTACTTAAGAAGTAGAAGAGACTAAACCAGCAATTAAAACAGTATTTGTAAAAAAATCATCACATATAAATCCACCTTCCATGTTCAATATTATAATATGACTAAGTGCTAATACATATTAAGCAAAATCTCTGGCAAATTAACTGAACTGCTATTCTTCTAAACAACAATTAATTTGCCTGTAAATCAATATAAACATTGTCTCAAATTAGCCTTTGCAACAGTGTGATAAAGACTGCCACTGTGATTTTGTTACTGAAGTGAACTACTTTAATGAGTTTAATCAGCTCTCATGCCTTTTGTTGAGAAATGAATATAACATATTCATTGTAAATGAAAACTTAGAGCAAACCTACATTTTATTAGATGTAATATACTGCTCCTAAAAGCAAATTTTACCTCAAATCAATTATTTTCCAGGTAAAGCAGTACTTTAAACAAAATATCAATTTAACTCTGTTCACTTCTACTACCACAATTCCTGTTCAGCTTGATCCTGGAAAATACTAAAAGGTTAGATTCTATGAACAGTACATTCACGGGCAGATAATTTTAAAGGTTAATTACAAACTCATTTCTCCTAAAGGTAATGGAAAAACTATTTGCATTTGGGCAGACTATGAATTTCAAACAGCAGTAAGTATCTGTTTTCAGTTGTGCACTCAAAAACAACTTGGAAGTTTCGATCATGCACAAGGGCAGTAGGAAGCATTCAGGGTAGCACATGCTACACACTATCCAACAGCTACTTATGACAAAAGTGACAGATGAAAGAATAGACCATGAGCTGCTAAATGGACCAGCATAAGTCAGCAGTTCAGAGCAGGAGCATCAAAGAAAAACAAGAATGGAAATAAAAAACAAAGTCATTAGAAACAGCATCAAACTATCAGAGAAAGACTTGAGACAGAGAAGAGTTTCCATTATTTTTCTTTAAATTGACATGACTTTCTAAAGATTTAGGGAGAAAAAATAAGTTATTGTTAGATTCTAATAAGCTTTTATTATTATTATTATTATTAAAGTAAAAATTACAATGGAGTATTTGACTGAGGACTTCTTTTTTTATAGTTCTATTAGCACAGGAAGCTGAATTTTTGTAATTGCAAAACCAGATAAATAAATAGCCCGCCACCACATCACCGAGAAGTATTTACTGCTTTACCTCATATTTTTGACTGCTATTCCCCAAGGTAAGTATAATTACTTTAAATGCTAATACACAATTACAGGTGTGGTACAATGGAACTACTACTACACTACTTCAACTAAAATATCTCTCCTCCGAATACCCAAGAAGCTTCTGTCCCTTCCCCCTCCCAATCCAAACTTGGCTTACCGTGTATGACATGACCAGATTAATCATTCCTTCCTTGTCATCACCCTGCCTTCCACTCAGGCTATACCATTCATCCTCCACATTTCCTTGTTTCAGAGACTCAGGAATTGTAATGTGTGTCCAAGCGATGCGGTCATCCATTGAAAAGGCCCGCTGGAATACAATGAAGAAAAAAATATTATCAAGTTTATTGTTCTGAAAAAAAGTAATAAATCTTAAAATTATTTTTTACTAACACTTCCTTCAGTTTTATGCTATTCCATTTTGTCAATTTTACTTTTAAGTGATTCCTTTTGAAACTATTAAAGTGTCTAGAAATATTTTAGCAATCTTTTTTCCAACAAGGATAAAGGATAAATGATGCTTTGAGTGGGATTATAGATCGATGGCCTTTATTTAATAATAGGAAACTGAAAACCTGAAGCAGAGCACTTCTAGAAATAGAGCACAAATAACAGCATTGACTGTGAATCTGGTGACTTCATATCAGAGGCCACAGATGACTGTAAACAGTGTCTGCTTACTCTACTACAACAGGCTGTGAATTCCAGTGATTCAAGAACAGATACAAGTACTGATCTGTCACCCCTGTTACAGACACTTTAAACAGTCAACTGAGACCATAAAATGGCAGCCAAAAGCCTTGCTTGTGTAATGACCACACAGCTGGTACAGTGCCAGTTTTACCGCACATAGGAAGAGAGACAGCAAAAAAAGGCAAACCACACTTTAGCCTCAGCTATAGCCTCATAGTTTACAGGTCATGTTGGATGGGGCCTAGTAACCTGGCCTAGCGGAAGATGTCCCTGCCCAGGGCAGGGGAGTTGGACCAGGTGATCATCAAGGTGTTTTCCAACTCTAACCATTCTATGATTCTAAATTGTTCAAGAAGGAAAGTTTGTGCTAAGTCAACATTTTGAACTGAAACAGCTGAGACGAAGATATGTCATAGACAGAGGGATTGAGTCCACCATCAGCAAGTTTACAGAACAAGTATCTAGTAGAAAAAGATTTTAGAATTCAAGATAATACTCTTCTAGAAAAGCTTTGTAGAGCAGATTACCTACTAGAGCTGCTAATCAGATCCATTCAATCTCTAAGAAAATAAAATTGCAAAGGATAGACACAGTGGCAATACATACCTAAGTAAAGCATAGACAACTGCCTACATGCCCACTTGGAATGAAATTCAGGCAAGGACAGGTTAAGTGATGTTTCTGCTAATAAATCCTAGTGACTACACAGTTTATGTTTGACAGCTTTGTTTGCAGCATTTTCGAGCTTGGGAAAACTTCCAAGCTCCTCCTGGATTAGACTACTACTGATAAACTTCTGAGTAAACCAGTATTGTATAAACAAGCTATTTTTAATAGGGACAGTACAGAATATAAGGCTTTAGGGCATTTTGATAGTGAACAGGAGTTTAAACACTCAGACATACTTGCTTCTCCATCTTTGCAGGGAACCCTACTAATGCTCCTTATCAGCTACCAAAGGAAAAGTAACAGCTCTGACGTTACCAGGGAAGAGCGAAGTCTTACGCATTGCTGCTAATGGGATTTTGAAAAATTTTCATTATCTCCCAGAAAGCACAGCTATGAAACAGCTCTAAGCAACTCAATCCTTTTTTTGCAAAATTCTACCCAAACCTCAGTCCAACCAGAAGACTGGGGACGGGGAATAGTAGTTCTCACCTCATCAAATATCTCTAGATAAAAAGAGTCCACACCCGGAGGAACAGTGCACTGAATAACTTTGTTCCAGCGAGGGTTCTTAGCTCCATTATGTGCTGTTGGAGTTTCATACACAGCATAACCCAGCCGTATTCGACAATATGGATCCATGCGGGTCATTCCGTAGTTCTTTGCCAATTTTGCCTGGAAAAAAAAGAAAGCGTATAAATGTATAATATTTACATTTACTTGAGAAGTTAATTACTATTAGTTCACAAAAACAAAAAAATATCAGATACTGAACAAAGGATTGGATTCAACTATGGGGTAGACAAAAAAAAAAAGAAAAAGTAGTAGTCAGATTACAGATTAAAACACAGAACAGGCAATGACACCATCAAATGTCTGGACAATCTTAAAAAGGGAATCTCTATTTAAGCTGTCTATTGTAGAAAATGCACATCTTCACCACAGCTAAAATAAGTTACTCCATACTAAACCATATTACAGGGAAATAGTAACAAGATCAGATTTTGCCCAGACATCTGCTCTCCAGTATACAACCATAAACTTAATGTGATAGGTAGCCTGTTCTCTTTCCCTGAAGTACTTTTAAAGTATGAAAGAGAAATCCAGTAGCTTCAAGAATATCACACAGTACAAAAGCACAAACTGCAAAAACAGTTCAGTTGAGGTAAAATTCTAGTAGATCATACTTTTCAAAGTAATTAAAAAACTTACTTAACAATAAGTTACTTTACAGTAAGACAAGTGACAAAACATGGTGCCTAGGATGCCTCCCACTTAATGGACATTTAAAGAACTGAAACAGTTGAGATGTGTAAGATACAGTCACAACAGCTGCAGCTCTGGTCTGGTCTGGAAAGCTCTTTTCTCCTTCAGGGCACATGCTGGTTCAGGAATTCATACGATAGAGCTGGAAAGGAATGACTCAAACTGTTCCTTGTAAAGGTGGGCTTAATTAAAGTAGGAAAGTTGGCACCTAAATTATGCACTCTTAAGTCCTCATATTAAGCAGCCTACCATACAACTTCACCAAAAGGAAAACGTGCCTATAAATCATACCTCTAGTAATTTAAGAGGACACAATCAACTGTGCTCAGACAAACTCATCACAATTCCTATATGCTTGCAAGAGAAAAAAAACAGTAAATTACCTTCCCAAAAACATTTTTTGATTTTCCATCAGTTTGTTAGTAACACAATTAAGGTATGCTGCTCCATATGCTTTGTATTTAAATATGTGTTAATAAAAGACTTCAACTAGTGTATCATGTTCCTCAGATTAGCTGTGCCAAGTTTCCTATCCAGAATGCCACATGCCTTGATATGCAGCCAAGATTCCCATAGCATTCTTGCATAAACTCTCAGACAGACACAGAAGACTATCTCTTGAGACACCACAGGGTTGTATTGCCATTCAGAGGGACCCTGACAGGCTAGAGGTATGCAGACATGAATCTCAAAGTTCAACAAAAGAAAATGTTCTGCCCCTAAGGAGGAATAACCACACACAATAATCTACAGGCTGTGGGCCAGCTGGTTGGAGAGCAGCTTTGCAGAGAAGGACCTGGGGGTCTTGGTGGACACCAACTTAGAAATAAACCAGCAACACACCCTTGCAGCAAAGGGGCTGCATTAGGAAAACCATCAAACCTATCACATAAAATTATTTTAGGTCTCTCTCCACTGTATGAGTTCCACTCAAAATTTTAAAAGCTCTTACTGCCTCTACATATGCTATTTAGCCTTGAGAAAAAAAAAAAAAAAATCACTATGAAAGTACTACAAAAGGCACAAAGCATTTCATCTTCCTTTGGCTTGAAACACTAAGTTTCCAGACCAAATTTTTACTGCTTTTCCAACATAATAAATTTGGAGTAACTTCATTTGAAATACTGGGATTACTCTGGTGAAAAATCTGAGCCTGTGAAAGAAGAGTCACAGTTCCTAACATCTTAGTACAGAGTCAATTTTAAACATGAATCTATTGGGTAAAACAGTGACAGGTCCTTGTATTTTTTGGTTTAGTATTCCATATGGCATAATAAGTAAATCAAAAGATTACATAGTTTCTACTTCAGCTGAAACATTATCCTCTGTCCTTAAAAGAGGGGGTTTTCTGTCATTCGGTGTAAATCTGGAGTATGGTAAATAACAACATTGAAATTACTGTCATGAAATCAATAGAATCACTCAGGATTTACAGTTGTCTACCTGAGCAAAATGCATGGTGCAGCCGTAAGTCATAATACACAAAGCAGCTAGAATAGCGAGGCATCTGCATAGCACTACAACCACTTGGGCTCACAAAGTTGCCTCATTAAAAAACATAAAGTCTGTACTTAGTAAGAAGTAACAGCGAAACTTCTGCAGTTGCCACGCCTCATTCCACAGAACTGTATTAATTATATCACTGATGCAAATGAAAGTTGTTAATTACCAGTTATCATGTTCTTCTTGTTCTACAAACTTGCACGCCAACACCCCCCAGGAAGATTAGCTATAGAGAAACTTGAGAAAGACACAAAACCCATCTTCATGTCTTTCTGCCACTTGGGGATTTTTACCCAGTCCTCACCGATTGAGGAGGGACTGATGTTTTTAGCACTATTCTCCTCTCAGCTCAACTGCTTCGAACTACAACTATTCCAGCAAAGTAATGGCACAATATTAACCCTTGAACCCCCATGGTATGACCAAGGAAAACATGAGACCTGATATACTTTGCAAGTAGAACATCCTATTTTTTATTGACCCAAACCAAAATCCACAGATATCCACTGAAACATCCAAGGGTAGCCAGATCTTGGCAGCTCTATAGAAAGCTCATATTCATTTATCAGCTCTTTGCTTAGTTTTGTATTCTTAGGACATCCCTCAATACTCACTGATTCTTTCCAAAATCAACTAGACATGAAAGATGCACGCAAACACAGCTTTGCAGCCAGCCAGCTGAACAGATATGATACTGGACAAGCATCACTTAGTTGGCAGTGGTCAAGGATACAATGGTAAAACAGCAGTTTTACTGGTAGTTTGGTTCTGTCACAGGTGATAGTTTTCTAACACTGGTACAAAACACAGTTTACTGGTATGCCTGCAGCTGGACAATTTGCCCTTCTGGTCCACAGTTATTCCTACATCATGAAGTAATGTGCTGGTTTTGGCAGGGATAGAGTTAATTTTCTTCATAGTAGCTGGTAGCAGGCTATGTTTTGGATTTGTGACTAAAACAGTGTTGATAATACAGGGATGCTTTAGTTACTGCTGAGCAGTGCTTACACAGCCAGGGCCTTTTCTGCTTTTCACCCCACCTCATCCACAAGTAGTCTCATGTGCACGAAGAGTTAGGTGGACCCCAACTGACCACAGGGATGTTCCATGCTTATGACATCATGCTCAGCAATAAAAGCTGGGGGAAGAAGGAAAAGGATGACATTCAGAGTGAGGTCTTCCCAAGTAATCATTAAGTGTGATGGAGGCCTGCTTTCCTGGACATGGCTGAACACCTACCTGCCAATGGGAAGCCATGAATGAAATGCCTATTTTTCTTTGCTTCCACGCACAGCCTTTGCTTTACCTATTAAACTGCTTTTATCTCAACCCATGAGGTTTTTTTTCCACTTTTATCCTTCCACTGCTCTTCCCCATCCCATCAGTTGGGGGGAGCATGGTGGAAGTGAGCAAGTGACCATTTGGTGGTAAATTGCCAGCTGGGATTAAAGCATAACAAATGTGTTTAGAACTGGCACCATATATAAATAGTACTCAGGACAGGTGAAGTTAACGGGCAAGACTTTGGTTACTGTAAAGCCTTTTTCATAAGTATTACCCTGATGGTATTAAAAATAATTAAAAGAAGGTCTTCCAATTGTATTATCCATACCATTTTACAGATCTTCAGAAGAACAAAGTTTTTCCCAAGCATAGTCTGGCTACAGACTGAATCTACTTGTCTCTCCTCATGCTGGACATTCGCCATGATAGTTATCTCAGGTTTGTCTGTCTTCCCTAGGTCTTTCCCAGTATACTTTCTTGGCCAAGGGTCTTTACCACCTGGGCTGCATTAGGAAAAGCACAGCTAGCAGGTCAACAAAGAGGATCCCTCCTACACAGCACGTGTGAGAATGTATGTGGAGTACTGTTCTCTTTAGTTCTGGGCTCCCAGGTAGAAGACACAATCATACTTAAACAGATCAAGCAAAGAGCCAATAAGACAATTAATGGTTTCACATAATGGCTGAGGCTGGATGGGACCTCTAGAGATTGCCTAGTCCAAGCTCCCTTTCTCAAGGCTGGGTCAAATGCTCAGGCAAGTTCTGAGTGGTTCTGGATGGAATATACACAACCCCTTTGGGAAACCTGTTTTTATGTTTGGCAACTCTCAGAGAAAAAAGTATTTTCATATATTTAAATACAGTTTACTATTTCAGTTTGTGCTCACTGTGCCTCTTGTCTTTTCTTTAGAGAGCACTGAAAATAGCCTGTCTTCATAAATACCTGATAGCAGGGACTATTTGTTGGTAAGATTCTCCCTTAAGATTGATACCCAGCTGACTTTCCTTGTATATAACATCCCTTTAATTCTAAATTAAGGGACTGTCTGGGGAGGGGTGGGATGAGGTTTGGACAAAATAAATTCCATAGGTCCCCCCTACACTCAACTATCCTGTGATTCTTTAACAAGTGGTTGTCTCCAGCCATGGCATCAAGAATAGCCATTAGACTTTAATCTTCGAGCAAGATAAGTAATTATTTTCTGCACAAACACCTAAAAATAAGTGAGATCTGAACCTAAAGACAAGTATCAACTCTATCACTTCACCCATCCAAAATTTGGATGTTTCTGCATGTAGCCAATGGAAACGAGGCAGAAAACTTTCCTGAACACTGTACTGCCTGCCCCTCATCTGCTCCAGGAACTTCTACCATCTATATTGATTGGATCAACATCTCATGACGAAAAGCACTTTCAGCTATCAAAGTAAATAGCTAAAGATGAACAATATATGGAGTAGCATACAAGTTGGTAGAAACTGCTAAAGAGTTAAGAGAGACGTGGAACGTTGTTTGACAAATGCTTTGTTTCCTCAGAGGCCTGAGGTTTAACCTGAATCACCTATTCCTAGCTCTGGAAGAAAAAATATACTAAAGCTTCTATCACCATGCTCTAGAAGTGGTTACAATTTTCTGCTGGTCAAAGTTGCAGAAGCAGCAAAATCTTACGCTTTCTGAGCACAGATTAGAAAACTCCTCACAACTACAAAGAGGGCTGCAAATTAATTGGACTGAATGAGTTCAAGTGTCTAGACCTTAAAAGTAATAAACTTTGAAACAGCATTAACCCTGGTTTTCAAAGGAAGGATACTGGCTGTCAAGGAACAAACTGACCAGTAAAACACATAGAAAGCAAGGATCATTGCCACTTTTGCTGAGAGACCTTACATAGGTTTACTCCCCAATAAGGGCCTCACAATGGAAGCTGTAACCATATGCATACTGTTCCAGGCTTGGTGCTAAATTTGCGGCTAAATCTCTCTTCAGTATGTTTTTAGTGAATGACTTGAAAACAGCACTTGTATAAGATGACGTGTGTTAAGTCAATATAAAGGACATTTGGTATGCTAATGTAGATAAACAGAATTGTTTTAAGACAGACATCTTACGTCTGAAATCTTATGCATAATGAATGCAGTAATACAGTACTGCCAAGAGATAAAAGAAAGAATAACAAGGGAGAAGAGGAAGCAGAAAACAAAGTGCTAGGACTACGCACTTGTGTTAAATAAGAAAACTTGCAGAAAGCTCTAGAAAAACCCACAAATGCATTCGAGGAAATGGGGATGGAACAGAGCAGTCACTTAAAGAAAAACATGTAAGGCAGCTGCAGTTCCCTACAGTATTCTCAAAATTGCAAGTGTCTTCCAATATTAAGTGCTTCTACTGGAAGCCTTCTTAACACAACTTTCCAGAGAAAACTGTTCACTTTAAAAAAAAAAAAAAAAAAACAAAACAAAACAACCACATGAGTTTATTCAATTATGTGCTATAATAGCATGGCTTACAGGAAATTGCTGCAGCATGCACGATGGAGCTATGAAGCATGAAAGTGTAAAAAAATGTTGATGTACAGAAACATGAAGCTAGAAAAACTTTTAAAATTCCTCATTTTGTCTATACAAGCATTTTAATAACTCAAAGTCCAACACAAAATCTTCTTTTGTGGCCACAAATCAAAAAGTATTTATTTCATTAATTACTTAATTGCCTAAAGATGGTAGTATATGTACCTGTACTACAGTAATGCTGAGTCTGCCGACTGTACCCATTGGTCCTCCATACTGTAGCTGATGAGCTGCCTGGGCATCCAGCTGGATTTGCTGTTGCTGCTGGGTTGGGGTAATGCGAAGAAAGTCTTGAGGAAGTTCACCAACATATACCTTAAAAAAGAAAAAAGAAAAAACATTCTAACTTAAGACCCCCACTCTGATAATGCAAAAAAACCAAAAAACAGAAGGATATAAACCAAAGAACAGCTTAGCAAAAACATTCAGCAGAATTTAGTTTAGTTTTGACAGCATGAACAAAGAACTAATTAAAAGACAAAACTGCCAAATCGTGTAGAGGACGTTTTCATATTCACTTTCAAAAACATTGATTTCCAACATAAAGTCTCTTGAAAAAAGTAGGATATACAGCGTCAAGGCTGCTCTGCAACAAAACCTTCAAGTTGTCCATATAAATGTCACAGCTGCCAAGATTTACATTCCATTCATATATGACATCTGATGGTACTCAGCTCTACCTACTCATCACTCATGTTGCATCCAATCATTCCTGTGACAAGACACAGCACCATGCTCTCATTTGAAAGGGGTGCCATTCACACCCACCTTCAAGATATATCGTAAGGACAGTGCCTCCCATGAACCAAATCCTTCAACATAACTAAGATCATAGAATGGTTAGTTGGGAGGGACCCTAAAAACTGTCTAGTTCCAACCCCTCAGCAGGGACACCTCCCTCTAAAACAGGTTGCTCTGGACAACCTGTTGCAGTGTCTCACCACCCTCAGAGAAAAGAATTTTTTTTTTTCTACTATCTAATCTAAATCTACCCTCTCACAATTTTAAACAGTTATTTCTTGTCCTATGACTACACTGCCTTATAAAAATTCCCTCCCCATCTTTCCTGTAAGACCTGTTGAAGTATTGGAAGACCATCATAAGGTTTTCCCAGTGTCTCCTCCAGTCTGAACAACCCCATCTCTCTCAGTCCGTCCTCATAGGAAAGGCACTCCAGCCCTCTGATCATCTTTGTGGCCCTTCTCCGGACCCATTTCAAAACATTCATATCCTTCTTACATTGGGAGCTCCAGAACTAGACAAAGTACTCCAGGTGATGACTTACGAGTGCGAAAGACTGGGATTGAATCACCTTCCTCAAGCTGCTGGCCACACTTCTTTTGATGCAACCCAGGATATGTTTTTTGGGCTGCAAGCGCACAATGTCAACTCACATTGAGCTTCTCACCCATTAGCACCCCAAGTCTTTCTGCTCAGGGTTGCTCTCAATCCATTCTCCTGTATTCGCACTTGGGATTGCCCCAACCCACACGCAGGACCTTGCACCTGTCCTGGCTGAACTTCACGAAGTTCACACGAGCCCACCTCTCCAGCCTGTCAAGGTCCCTCTAGATGGCATCCCTTCCCCTAAGCATGTCAACCACACCACGCAGCTTGATGTCATCAGCAAACTTGTTAAACTTGCAATAAATTCATCTGTTCATGTTGCCAACAAAGATGTCAAACAACACCAGTCCCAGTACCGACCCCTGAAGAACACGAATCATCATCGAGCCACTGACCACAACTCTTTTGGTGTGGCCATCCAAAGACGCCCTAATGCTTTTCCAATGCTAAGCATGGCTGGCTTGCAACTAACTACAGGAACATTCTGGGGACAAAATCCCACCACACTCAAAGGAGAAATTCAAAATCTGAACTATCACAACAAAAGAACCATGATGAAAAAATTCAAAGTAGAAAGGCCTTAGAGGAACTCAGTCACACGTGCCAATACAAATCAGCAGTCCCCATGTATTTTCTGTTAGATGTGCAGAAAAAGAAGTTCCTACCTATTGCTTGTCAATTCTATTATCATCAATTCACCAACTCAGTTTGTTTCTAGATTTTAAACGGTAAACAAATATTATAACACATTTAAAATAACACGTATACTATAATATTATATTTTAAAAGGCAAATAAAGTGGCATAGAAAATTTATAATTAAACTGTACTCATTTCTGTTATCTATAGAGTTGCTTACATATTTAATACAGAACTGTCTACCAGATCAAGGCAGAAGACATTGTATTTTTCTTATGCTGCCATCCCAGGCAAGATTACTCAATTGATTATCTGGCAGATGCATGCCTACAGAACATACTTTATTGCATTAACAGGCCTCTAGGACATAGCTTTTGTAGATTAGACAACACTTGCATGCCAAGATTGCTTCTTGGAAATAGCAGTAGTCATACAAAGAAGTTGCAGCTCTTGCCAAATCACAGTAAGAGCCTCAGGATCCTGGCAACAGTAGATGCTACGTGCCAGAAAAAGTCTATCAAAAAAGCTAAGGAGGAAGAACTGGATGCCTGCTGCTAGGCTAATGGGAGGGAGGGGAAAGAGGGAATCAGTTTGGCTTACAAGCATTGTAAAATTTTACAATTAAGATTTTAAGTAGCTTAAATTTTAAAAAGGGGTGCGGTGGGGGGAAGTGAGGGAGAAGACTAAACTAAAACAGTGCTAATGTTAAAAGACAGCTTATTTAAGTTAGCCTGCAAATTAGATGGGGTCATGTAACAGCCTTCTCATTGGAATACATGCCATAAAAAAGGAGCTAGTTTACAAATTCTTCCTAAATGGATTATGTTTTATTTTAAATGACACAAGAATCAGCAAGGCAATGGCTTTTACAACAGCAGGTCCCCACTAACTCTTGGCCACCAGGAAGTTTCAAATTTGGCTTTATTAGCATCTCTTAAGAACAGATACCATAAAAGTTTCCTCAGTCAGAGTGGTGGCTGCAGCCCTGAAATCACATAGAGGTTGGAAAGCTTAATTTATTCACAACATCTGTGAAGTCTAATAGTATCTTTCACTTTTTTTTTTAAGTTACCCAAATACCACTCCAAAATAAGATACATAAACTAGTTTCTAGACTGAGGTCTAAAACAGACAAACAAAATCTGCAAGGGAGATTGAAGTTTTCTCACAGCATCTCAACAGATTTTAGGTCATTCAGTTCTCTCACACAAAGTTACATTCTTATGCTGGAATTGCAAAGCTGACATACACTGAAACCAAAACCAGATAGCTGTAACAGAAACAGAGTTCTCAAAAGATCCCAGTGGTAAACTCCTCCCCAAAAGGAAGATTGGGGTGCAGGAAAGGCATATGCACCCATCTTAAATGTTCAGTTCTGACTGAGATCTGGTACACAAGTCCTGGTGATATACTCAGTAAAATATCTAGGAGAGATGCTTATTGAGGAAATTTCACTACTCCAGTTCTTCTGCTAAATATCAGTTGATTCCATATAAATGGAGACAAATCAGTGGTGTGCAATCTTTTTATCCGTAAAGAAAACAGATTAATTTCTTCCTCAAAGCATTTAAAAGTAGGCCACCTCTAAACCTGAATAAAAAATATAGAATTTCATAACCTGAGTTCAACCACAGTTTTGATTTTACAAAGAACAGAAGCAATAAGCTTGTACCACAGATCTAAGTCAACACCCACTTCACAACAAATGTGCTTCCTTCTACTACAATAACATTTATGGAAGAAGTGAAAAACTCTGCTCTCTCATTAACTGTAAAACAAAAATCTAATTCCATTCAATATTTAAATTTTACTAGAACTCAATTCTCTAGCAAGCCAGCAATATAACAGTGCTATGACAGAACTAGTTTGGAAGAAAAATGTTCAGCAGGCATTCATAAAAACAAGCCTGCCTTGTAATTAGTTCCTAATAAACTTTGACAGCATGGCATATCAAAAACATGAATTATCTAGAAACAGAGTAATATCGCCCCTCTTATCTCCTAAAACCACCAAAGAGCTAGTTTTGAGGATTTCTGAAGTGAAACACTGCAGGCATAAAAAGTGCATCTCAACTTCCTCAAATGGTGGTGTGATCACCATTTGTATCAGCTGTTCTGGCTAAATAGGGAGGTCCCTGTTGCCTGGAGGCTAGCAAATATGATGCCCATCTAGAGAAGGGCTGGAAGGAAGATCTGGGGAACCACAGACACATCAGTCACAGCACCAAGGGGTGCTGGGAAAGGTTATGGAGTAGATCATCTTGAGCACCATCGCACAGCAGATACAGGATGACCAGGCAATCAGGCCCAGTCAGCACGGGTTTAGGAAAAGCAAGTCCTGCTTGACTAACCTGATCTTCTATGACAAGGTGACCCACCTAGTGGATGACAGTGGATTTTGTCTACCTGACCTTAAGTAAAGCTTTTGACATCGCTTCCATCATACTCTTCACTGGGGAAAATCTGCCTGGATGGCCAGGCCCAAAGAGTTGGGGTCAATGTAATTAAATCTAGTTGGTGGCCAGACACAGGTGGTGTTCCCCAGGGCTCAGTATTGGGACTGGCTCTGTTTAATAACTTTATTAACAACCTGGACAAGGGGATCGAGCACACTCAAGTAAGTGCGGATGACACCAAGGTGGAAGTGTTGCTCTGCTTGAGGGTAGGAAGGCTCTGGACAGGCTGGATCAATATTGGCCAAGGCCAATGGTATGAGGCTCAAGACCAAGTGCTGAGTCATGCACTTGCATCACAACAACCCCATGCAATGCTACAGGCTTGGGGAAGAGTGGCTGGAAAGCTGCCCTGCTGAAAAGGGCCTGTGGGTGTTGGTCAACAGCCAACTGAATATGAGCCAGCAGTGTGCCCAGGTGGCCAAGAAGGCCAGCAGCAGCCTGGCTTGTATCAGAAATAGTGTGGCCAGCAAGACCAGGGAAGTCGTTGTCCCCCTATACTGGCACTGGTGACGCCGCACACTAAGTACTGTGTTCAGTTTTCGGTCCCTCACTGCAAGAGGGACATTGAAGTACTGGAGCATGTTCCAAGAAGCTGGTGAAGCAACAAAGCTGGTGAGGGGTCTAGAGCACAAGTCTTAAGAGAAGCAGATGAGGGAACTGAGATTGTTACGCCTGAACAAAAGGAGGTTCAAGGGAGACCTTGTCGCTCTCTACAACTACCTGAAAGGAGGTTATAGCAAGGCGAGTGTCAGTATTTTCTCCCAAGTAATAAATGACAGGACAAGAGGAAACAGCCTCAAATTGCACCAGGAGAGGATTTTATTTGATGAAAGAAAAAATTTCTTCATTGTAAGGATTATCAGGCATTAGAACTGCTGCCCAGGGAAGCAGTTGAGTCGCTATCCCTGGAGGTATTTAAAGGATGGGCAGATGTATCACTGAGCGACACGGTTTAGGGTAACATGGCAATGCTAGTTTAACAGTTAGACCTGATGATCTTAAAGGTCTCTTCCAACCAAAACAATTCTGTGATTCTAACTCGATGTTCTACAGGTATTCGAGCTAATTTAGGAGTGGACTGTCTCAGTGTCAGCCTCCTGTTACTTCTCCCTCATGTTTTGTGCTACATTAAATGGTGCCAAGGCAATTGTAAAGTACACTAGTGAAGAGGGCTAATCAGAAGAAAATTAAACAGGGGTTGGAGGTAAGGGGAAGAGCAGGGGAAGCCATGAGAACCCTTACCTCACTTACTGGTCACCTGAGTACTGGTACCTAGATAAGGGAGCAAAAGGGACCTCAGAGCCAAGGACAACCACAAATGCCCTGACTTACCATACACTGAGAAATTATGCACTGAGAATTACTAATGTCTTCACACTAGTAATTACCAAGAAACTCCAATACCAGATTTTGGAGAAGCTTCATGTTAAAGAGCTTTAAATGCCTAGGTACTCAAGAGTTCTAACCATTCCCCTTTAAATGGATTTATTGATTTTAAGACCAAATAAGTGCGTGAACAAGAAAGAATTTTGAACTATTATTCTATGTTCTAAACACTAAAGAACAACTTGGGACCAGATAAGGATGCACCCAGAGGTCTTGAAAGAGTTAGCTGGTATTTTTTTCAGTGCTACTCTCTATCTTCTTTGAAAGGTCATGGAGATTAGGGGAAGTCCCCTTTAACTGGAGAAAGACAAACACCACACCCAGCTTTCAAAAGGGCAAGAAGGATGACCTGAGGAACAGGCAGGTCAGCTTCACTTTAGTTGCTAAGAAATTCATAGAGTAAGTCCTTCTAAAAGTCATTGCCAGACACGCAAAGTTAAAATCAGGGGCTAGGAATAGCCAGCCTTTACCAAGGTTTAAAAAAACCCCAACCAACCAAACAAAACAAAAACAAAAAAAAAAAAAAACCAACCAAAAAAAAGACCACATCTGGAATGTGAGCCAATTGCCTTTTACAATAAAATTATTAGAATCTGTGAATAAGGATGGAGTGAGAGGTATCAAAGCTGGGTCATTACCATCCAAATGGGTGGACCACTGGATGGATGAAAAACTGGCTCGGTCGTTGAGCCCAGACGTTGAAGTTCAGTGGTTAATGACACTGGAGGTTGGTTAAAAACAAAGTTTCTCAAAGGTCTGTACTGAGACTAACTTACATGTCTAATATTTTAATATATTAGTGACCAGAGGTGAGAAAAGAATGTAGCCTCATCAGTTCTGAGGATGACACAGAACATCGGGAGGGAACGACTACTATACTTAACGACAGACCAAAATCCAGAGAGTTGTAAAAATTCACTGGCAGGAATCCCATGAAATTCAACAAGTGCTAAGTCCTGTACTTTGGACAGGAAAATCCCTGGTACTGGTACAGACTAGAGAACAACTGGCAGGGCTGCAGCTCTACAGAGAAAAACATGCAGCTCCTGGTGGAGAGCAAGCTAAACATGAATGAATAGAGCACTCTCACAACAATGAGCCCTAATGTCATACTATATGGATCAACAAAAGCCTAGCCAGTAGGCTGAGGAAAGCAATTGTTTCCCTTTACTCAGCACTCATTAGACCACATCTGGAATACTGCAACCCATTTAGGGCCCAGCAGTAGATGAAAAATTATAAACTTGAATGCGCCCAGCAACGATCCATTGAACTGAACCGTAGCTTAAGACTTGTGAGGACAGGCTGAGGATCTGTTTAGAATAGACGAAACTTTGGATACACCTCATAGCAGCTTTCCAGTATCACTGAGCAGGTCATTATAAGAACAGATCCAGGCTCTCTTCTGAGATGTAAGGCAAGAAGAAAGGAGACCTCAATTAATCAAACTGAACCAGGATAGGTTTACCATGGAATAAGGAGGGGGAAAAAAAATTCACTGCAGAGACAACCACAGGTTGCCCACGAAGACTGCAAAAATCTCCGATCTTAGGGATCTGGAAGATCTTGTCGGACAAAGCCTGAACAACTTAGTCTGAATTAAAAATTGACCATGTTTTTAATAAGAGGTTGGCTTATGTGGCCTCCTGACATCCTTTCTAACCTGAATGATTCCATGACTCTATGCAACTCACACCAGAGTATGACACATTCCCAGTTAAAAGACCTGTAGAATTGTAGTCAAAGACTCTATTTCAGGGAGGGACAGAGAAAAGACTGTAACAGCAATGAAATTTATTAAATTAACCTAATTTTGCTGTTTGCTTTGGGAAGTTTTTTTGGTGTGTGTTGTTCTTTATAACGTCACCAAAAAAAAAAAAAAAAGTGTCATGGACTGCAAGATTCCAGACATTTCTTCTCCCATTCTTACGGAATTTTTCCTGTTATCAGAGATTTTCTCATCTACTTTGTCACTTCTATTTCTTCCATGTGACTATAGAATAATAAAGACTTTACAGATAGACATCACCTTAATATTATTTTCCCTTTCCCTCAAGTACAGTGCCTCTATTTAGTCTTGACTAAGTATTTTGCCAGAAGCTGCTGCCTGTGGATCTTCCCAGCAAATCTAAATTTGTCCAAGACAGTAACATTTAAATATTATTTACAAAATACATTCCACAGTGCAAAAGCACAACTGTTAATAAAAAAAATTACTTAGTTTTACTGAAGAAATCAATAGGAACCACTGATTACAATAAAAAGATTCCCTTCTTCACTAAAACAATAATTTGGATTAATGCTAAGGGTGGCAGTAACTATTACATTCAAACATGAGTTAAAAATAAAAGATGGAATGAGCACCAGTAGACATCTCAAATTCAAGAAGCATTTATAGCATATTCGAGCTATGTGGATTTGGTACATTGTAACTCAATGTAACAGAGGAATAACATTGGGAAAAGCCATAGAAACAGCTTAAAATAAGCAAATCCAGGAATTTACATTAATATAAGCATTAGAGAAGGATAATTGAAGTCAGAAGCCTGTTTTTGGAATTCATGGCTTCTACACTACTACTAGGCATATCAAAACAGATCTTTCCTTCCTGAAAATACCATTGGATGCAATAGAAAATAAGCCACTTAGTGTGTTAAGGTACTTCTCATTTGTGTTAGAAAGCAAGAACTTCAAAGCATTACCAATGCTGCTCTCAACATTTCCTGACAAAGGAACACATGCTCCAGAGATCAGATCACCACACTTAAAAATTAATTCACATTTTGCTTATTAGGGCTCAATGACATCTTACTCCCTCAACTTTTTAAACAAATTCCAAAACCCAAATTGATTCCAACAATGTGCCTTTATGACATTTCCATCGTCATGGATCAGAATTTTAATACTGTGTACATCCACATTCTAATAACTATCTAATACTCAATTATACCCAGAATCATCAACACAATTATTTTGGTGATGGGATTTTGTATAAAAATTGCTTGTGAGACAGCATAACATGCTGATACTGGACAATGCAGACACAAATGCTTCTTTGCCACCTTTGTTCAGAAAAAGATATCAAATTTTTGAAGAGTCTCAAAACAAAACTTCCAAGTAAAAGCAGAGAGGGCAAGATTTAAGTAGTTAAATGACAGTATTGGGACAAGAAAAGAGAAGTTATCACAAATATAAGCCTGCCCATCAGAAGATTTCCAGTCTTCAGAGTATTAATTACTAGGGAAATTAAGACTAGAAATTTCAATAGTCCTAGGTTGATACTTGATCTAATTTTGAAGTACCTGACATATTTGTCCGCATAGTGAATAATCATGGAGATTAATTTTGGGTGTGCTTGGTTAGCTAAGGAATCATAAACATGAGGTTTTAATCTCTCAAACTTAACCTGAAGCCTGACTGAACTGTTAATTCATACTTCTCACTTTAAAAATTTAGCATTTAGCAGCACCTGTATATTTAGCCGTGAATATGAAAAGCTGCTGCCTTCTCAGAAGATCACAAAATGTTAAGACACACAAATTCCATAATATATCAGAGAAATACATATATTCTAGCAGAATATTTACCAGTGACAGACAGGATGAATTCCAGTTCTGTTTCATCTGAAGAACTAAATCATAATTGGAAGTTTTAACTACTTACCAAATAAGCATTGTCACAAACTAGAAAGCACAAGTATAAGAACAAGACTGGCTATAGTATAGCAGTATACTTTATTTTCTTACCTGCATGAAACAACCTTGAATATTTTCTTGCCTGTTCACACAGAGACAGAACTTTTCTCTGCAGCACTAAAGAGAAACTGTTTCCCAGTCCTTTAGCACCATTTAGTGGCTATTCATTTGTAATGCAGTTGTATTTATAGAAACAAGGAGAAATCTATCTTCCACCTTAGTGAGAATTAAGAAAGGCTGGCATGTACGGTATCAGCAACCTCACCTGTGAATGGCAGCTTACTATTACATAGTTTATTCATTTATTTGAAAACATTCAAATCTCTGAAGTGGTTAAGACAAGGAAGAAAAGCATACACAACAACGTTAGGAACACATAAGGAAAATAAAATAATCCGACAAACAGAAGGCCAAAGTAGTACAAGATGAATGGAAAGACGTATGATGATTTATCAGGCTTAAATCAATTTTAAGTAACAAAATATTGCCAAAGGATTATACAAGAGTATCTAGGTAATTCTAAAATAAGACATATGGAAGAACAACATTCTAAATATTGAGATGTAGTTCCTTTAAAACATTTAAGAAAGACTAGGCAATTATGATATTCAAACATAAACAAGATTACAGCAGTGTCCAAAAAGGTTCTCACTAATATCTTACCTCAACCCAGGAAGGGAATTTCACCAAGGTAAATCAAGCAGATATTGACAGTGCTCCACTCAATATCAACAAGGTGTTTAGCACCACAGGCAAGGAAAATTTCTCTCAAGAAGAAATGCTACTCCACTTCCAAGATCAAAATATCCACATAATTCATCTCTCCACAAATCAGGACTGCAATCAGGCCCACTCTTCAGCTTTAGCCAAACCACTTAGGTTTTTTGTCAATTCTTTCTATCCTTACTCCCACATCAATTCCCTCAATCTCTCCAACCTTCTCCAAACATAAAATAAAGGGTGACTAGAAGTAAAGTTACTTTTAAACAAAATCTGAATATTTTTCAGGTATTTACATTATTTTGAGATTTTTGATTAAAGCCTGTTACGTTTTGACAGAATTCTATCTTGGTGCAATCACAGCATCAACTCTCAAACAACAAGCCTTTGGGCTAATTCACCACAGATTCAACCAGAACAGCAGTTGTTGTCTTTTCAGAATACCATAAAGATAGAACAAAAACTTAATTCACTCTTTTTCTTTAATTCTGCACTTAAAACTTTTATTCCAACGGAACCATCATCACAATCCATTCTAAAAGGAATTGATTCTGTAAGACTACACAAATAAGGCATTTTAAGGAATTAAAATTGATGATCATATGATATTACTGTCATGAGACAACAGCAGACAGTGATGTAGATTTTCAAGATTAGCAGTTTAATAGTTCACTCCTCTGGTCTTTCATCAAGGCTGCATATACAAAAAAAAAAATAATAAATTGAGTTGATTTTAGGAAACCAAATACAGCAGTTTAAATTGACACTTTAGGAAAATCTTCCTTCACCTGCAGAGCAACATCCTATTGTCAATTACTATCAGATCCTTCCAGGCAGGAGGTACTGACAGGAATAGCAGCACATCAATAGCTTATGTTAGCACAGTTATACACCACACAGTATAACATCCGGATGTGGGGCAAAACTAGGCAACAGCACATTCCCAACATTCCCAATAGACTACCAACACTAACTCCCAGAAGATTGTTAAATCGGTTTTAAG
>VXBJ01003638.1:58191-121912 GCA_013400055.1 Nycticryphes semicollaris
CCCTTCCTCCTCCCCTTCCCTTTCCCCTTTCCTTTCCCCTTCCCCTTCCCCTTCTGTTCCCTGTCATTATTAGGTGTCACCATATAAATTGTCACCTTAAGTGTTCAGTCACACAGGTATCAGAGTAAAGATGAATATTCATTTTCTTCTTACAAAGGAGACTTCTAATTGAAGATTGGTCTTGTGTTTAAATCTAGTTGCTTTAAACACAAGAGCGATATTCATCTTCTTAGACTTGCTGACGATTTAAGTTCAGTTTCCATAGGCTCTATGATCTTAGTATCATGATCTTGCCACACTGCCTCTCCACTCCCAAAGAGAGGAATATTAACATACCTGTTATGTGTTATAATTCCGCATGCTCAAGGGCAGGATCTCTGGGTCAGTAAAAATGTATAGAGTGTTTAGCACAAAAGGTCATTTTGATCAAGGTCTTCAGCACTTATTGCAATATGTAACAGATGCACTGTAATTTACAGGAAAAAATTACAAACCTGATATTTAGGGAGTGTGCTTCATTCCTTTCTATCTTCTAACAGACTGGAAAAAGACTTTGAAAAATGTGTGTTTTAAGATACAGGACAAGCAGGTGGTGTAATCACTAGTGCCACGTGGGAGCTGCCAACAGGCTCCTTCATTCCAGTTAGCAAGCTCTGTTTCCCCCGTGGCCAAAGGATATGTGCAGCACACCACAGGGCTGAATACCAAGCTGAATATTGTCGCCTGCAGGAGGCGTGGCGACCTGGTTCAGGAACGGCACGTCGGCCAAGCCCAGGCCGCTCGGTCCATCAGCTCGCAGACACCAATGTGGTGGACGGCAAATGGCGTTTATTGATAGATAACGCGGCATTATATAGTCTGGGTTCACAACATCACTTCCGTCTGCTTACATCCTGAACTAAGTGCTAAACGCTATTGGCTATAGGGAGTATCTTTCCGTACATCACGAGATCTTCCGGTCGCCAGACCCTGTACTGCAACAGAATATACAGGATAACACATGCCTGCATCTTCTCAGGTTAACTATTCTGTAGATTGCTAAATTGTTAATATACAATGGTCTTCTAGTTAGGTAGCTGTGGAAGTATGTGTGGATATGGACCCTCGTGAGACCTCATGTACACCTCAAGTTGTCTGCAAAATGCAATTGAAAGAACAAATGCGAGAAAAAGGAATTCATTGAATCAAAGAATGAAAATTAAATAACGCAGGTAAAAAAATCTCTTTTTCATCTTCTTTTCGGATTAAGAAAACTCCTGTTTAAAAGCAATTAACTGCTGCCATAAGTGTGGTTTTAACTGAAGTTGCAATAAACTGTAAAGAAAGCAAAAATTTGTGTAACACAGATACAACGTATCTGTATAACTCATATGCTCACATACCTGTTTCAGATGACTTCTCGCCCAGCTTCCCTTCTGCTTATAGCATCGTGTAGCACTTTCTGGCACATATGGTGTTTTCAGCAGAAAGGTGTTGTCACCTGACCGTAACTGTACAGATTTCCCCTGTGGGAATTGAACCCTACAACTATATTCAGAACATGAAAAATGTGACTTTGTTTTTTTGTGATAACCAAGCATAAGACAGAAACATCATAGGATTCTCTGAGCCTTCTATATATCATTCATAAAGACTACAAATTGTAGAAAGAATTGTACTGCATATGTAATTTTTTTTTGCTTCATTCTAGTTCTTTATCCCTTGTTTAACAGAGGAGCCTTATTTTTGTATGACCTGTAAATATTGCTATTGAAACAGTTCATCAGAAACAGATGCTTTTTCTCTGTGCAGAATTTTTGCATATTTATGTTACGTGAAATAACAATTTTGTATTGTAAATACCTTTGCAGGCTGTACTGTTGCTGTTGTCTTCTACTGAAGCTTCTAAAGTTTTATGTAAGCCACCCTCAGCTTTCATGTGTGTTATGCATACAGGACTATGCATCTGTTCAAGAATGAGGGCAACAAAGCTATCTACCTCATTGCAGAGTTGTCTTTTGTGACTGCTCTCATGGCATATTTCTAGAGCCCTTTCTTCATGACCGTGTTTCCTTTTTAACTTTGACCCCACTAAATGTTTGGTTTTCTCATGCTTTTTTCCCTGTCACACTGCACAACAAGAATTAGGGAACATCCATCTGGCTGTGCACAGGTGCAACTGGCAATGAATTGCCAGGTACAGACTACCTTCACACAAATACTCCGCTACAGGCATTGCATCTCTCATTACTAGTAGTATCCAATAACAGTAGTACTTAATGGTCTCTGTTCAGATTGAGTCCTAGTTGTACCAGGCATTTTCTCTGATTGAACCACTTAATGTATACTGTTCTGACTGATGATGTTGATCCAGGATAAGAGATTCTTAACCTCAGCCTTTGCCACAACTCCTCGTCTTTTGCCCCCTCCACTTTGCTCTTTCAATTATTTATCTTCTCATTCCCTCCTTCAATTCTGTAAAATTATTCTATTTTAAAACAAACAAATGAATTCTCTCCAGTATGAAAAGAAACACGCTATTTAATATTACTGCCTCATTATTTAGTTGGAGAACCAAGATAGGGAGAGATTAAGTGGTTTGCCAGAGGAAAAGGAGGAAGGATGCAGGAAGAAAATTTAGTTCCTCTGAGTCACAGCTCAGCATCTTAAATAGAAACCTTCTTTGTTCTGACTTCACCTTACCTCTGAGCATTGCCCGATCTCTTTATGCTCAAACTTTCCTCTTCTAGACTGTATCTGTTCTCATTTCAAAGGGTGACTTGTCACACAGGACAGGCACAAAAGAGATGAAGGAGTTGTTCTAGCCTTTTCATCTCTGGAGTTTTTCTCTACTGCCACTGCTACAAGCTACAGTGAAAATGATGTCCTGGAATCACAGCTTTCCCTTAACCGTCTAAGATTTTTTTCCCCCCTATCATATTTGTTCAGTGTCCTGTTTATTTGCTAGCTCCTGCCTGGCAAGCTTCATCTACCTACTTTGTGTATAAATGTCAGGGATAATTTTGAAGGCTCAGTGTGACTGCCAGTTGGCCCGCTGCCATGTTGGTCATTAGGATTTAACTCTCCATCTACAAAATGGCATGTATTTATTTATTTGTATTTTAAAAGTTCCTGAGCCTATTGTCTCTAGATGCATAAACAAAAGGTTTTAGCCAAATGTAAATATGCATGTCTGAATTAATGTCCACTAATGAAAGCCCTTCTTAATCACATACTAAATTCTCCCACATTTTTAAATTCCTCCATCCTCTTCCTCAAAGTCTGGAGAAAAGATATACTCTGCAATGTGACCCGTGAGTGAAAAAACTTAGAAGGTGGCACTCTAGTAGGAAGGTGGATTGCAGGATCAAGTACTGCATGTTGCCTGCTTTCAGTTAGATTAGCACAATCTGGATTTATTTTGTCTCCTTTGCTTGAGGCAGTGAGTTCTCTGTTGAGTTTTTAGTGTAAAATATATTCAGAGTTAACAATCTAACTTAAAAACAAAAGCTATGCTCAGAACCTACAGTATACTTGATTTCCAAAACAAACATGTGAACTCATGTATTAATGCACAGAAGGGGTGTCATCGTTCACTATCAACTGACCAATGCCCAGCCAGCCCCTGAGACACAGCAGCCCATGCCAACCTCCAGTCTTATTACTGAGCACAATATATGGTATGGTACATCCCTTTGGTCAGTTGGGGTCAGCTGTCCCAGCTCTGTCCCCTCCCAACTTCTTGTGCACCCCTAGCCTACTCTGTCTGGAGGCAGTGCAAGAAGCAAAAGGCCTTGATGCTGTGTAAGCACCACTCAGCAATAACAGAAACAACTCTGTATTATCAACACTGTTTTAATCACAAATCCAAAAGGTAGCACCATACAAGCTACTGTGAAGAAATTTAATTCTGTCGTAACCAAAACCAGTAGAAAGGGAAACTACTAAATTGATGTGGACAGCTGTGCAGAGCCTTTATAGCTATTCTTAAAGTAGTAAAAGTCCTTCAAAAATGTAGTATGGGTACAGGATTTGCACCAGTATATAAAGTATTCTACCACTAAACACTAAACAATAGTGGAATGTTGTTGCTGATAAAATAGTGACTGAGAATCCAAAGCAAACTGTTACTAACAGCAAGAGCTTTAAGATATTCCAAACATAACAGAAAAAAAAATAGGATTTTAGCAAAAGGAGAGAGACCTTCAGACATTTGGCTTCAGCAGACTTACACAGTAAGGAGGAACACACCCAGGGTTTCACTACTGCCAAAAATGCAGCTTCCTTAGCTAATTCTTCTAGTTGTCCTTGCACACTGCAATTCCTCTGAACTTCCCTGAGCATGTCAAGTTCTTCTAATATCATAGAATCATAGAATGGTTACACTTGGAAGGGACCTTAAAGATCATAGAATTCCAATCCCCCTGCCACGGGCAGGGACACCTCCCACTATACCGGGTTCCGAGCTCCAGGTGAGCTCAGAGCTTTTCTTCCTCAGTTTCTCTTTCAATTCCAGTCTGATTTGCAAGTGTTCCAAAATGCCTCTGGTTTTCAAACATGTTTCTCACTTCTAACATATCTACCTTTTTACACATTTTATTATCCCACTATGCAGAAATCTGGTAGGACATTTTCATGATCTCTGTCTTCAACTGTTCATTGATTTAATCCAAATTTTTATTCTGCAGTTCTAATTGTTTGATTTTGTTTTCTTTGTCTTTTCCTGTGTCCCTGGCATCATTTAGTTCTCTGTGTAGATGTCCTACTAAAGTGGTCAAACAGCTTGCCCTGGCCTGCAGTCACCTGTGCCCATCCTTCAAATCTTCACTTTCTTTCAGTAAATTCTGGATATTCTTCAATATCCAGCTCTGCTACTGTGTTTCTGAGGTGCCATCTTTGATTTTACAAGTTTTCATTTGTCAAAGATAGTTCATTAACCAGAGAGGTTTTCATGTTGGAGAAAGAAAGCATGGACAAGGTGGCAGAACATTGCTGTGCTCTGAGAGCTTCAAGCCTGCTGAAGCTTGACATAGTGCAGATGTCACAATCCCATGGTTCCCAGCTGCCTGCTCCCACTGGCCAGCTGTGGCTTGCAAGATGTTGTGATAAAATTTATCAAAAGGTGCTATCAAGAAAATTAACAGCTTCAGAGTAAAGTGTCTTCATTGGAAATTAGTTAAGAGTTAAACAGTGAGCAGAAGTAGATCCTTTTTCAAAACAGCTCAGTATTAACTGAGAGTGGTGGAAGGCACCATGCTAGGACTGATGCTTTTGGTATATTTACTGAATGAACGTTCAAAGAACTATTATGAACAGACCCTATTTTTAGATGACATAGCATCCTGTAGTGTCATGAAAACTAAGAAATTTAAAAGTCACCTAGACCGATGCTGTAATGATAAGTACCTTTTTGATAGATAAGAAATACTGCATGTTAGAGCAATTTCAGCTCAATTGTACACCCGATTCTTAGATAACGATCACCATTTAGGAGGCACACATGGAAATCATGGTGGATAGATCAATAAAACAACAATCCCCATACCATTAGCAGCAGTAGGGGGAATTCATAGTGGATAAAATAATGATATGGTGAACGAAGACCTAGGGGGGCATTCTTGCAGCAAAACACCTCTTCTCCTGTGTACTTGACTATCCCACTCATCTCCTGCTCCTATCCATGGCATTCTGCTCCTTGGTTTTTCTCCAGCCTAAGCCTGTCGCAGTGTACCCTTTTCTCCTGGTTGGCAGCATATTTTATCTATGCCTCTACTGTGGCTATTTTAAAGTCAAGGAGCAACCTAGAATAGCTGTAATACAGCACTGAGTGTCGTTGCTATTCTTACACTAGTTTCATCTTCACACACTCCAATACCAGGACAAACAAAGTAGGCTGTATAGGGTTGTCTACCCTATTCCCCAGTGGAGATCTGTGGCACCTTTAGAGCATCCATGTGTCAGAATAAATAATGAGGTTTCCCAGTCCAGCTCATCAACCTTCAGAGTTTCTTTAGTGTGTCTGTCAGCAATTCTTTTGCTTTGCTAATGAGTGTCCTTTCTGGGGCAGAGCCCACAGCTTCCATTAACTGGGCACACTTTCATACCAGATCCTTAACGTGGTGTATTGTGCTTCCCCCCAGTGCTCAACTGAGCTGCTCCTGTTTGACATGACTTGTAACAGGCTGCATGCATCCCTATGCCAAATGTCTCATTCTTCTTTCTGAATGACTCAAGTCCCCCAGTGACACAAAAGATACTGTGTTTGTCACAGTTTGTAAGTACTATGGAAAAAAAAAAAAGGAAAGGAGAAGGAAAAGCAGGTATTTATGAGAAGGAGGGTGGACAATAATGAAGGATTTTATTCAGCTGCAATATACCTTTTTTGTCTGAGTGCATTTAGGTGAGCTATATTACTACCAAGCTTTTTTCCTCCCTCTCTTTTCTTCCACTTGTTGGCAATGTATCTCCCTGTTCTTTGAAACCAATTAGCAGGTGTATGGCACTGCAGAACCAGCAACATGACTTTCCAAAGGATCTTCACTGTCTCTACAGATTCTCCTTCACTGCTGTTACATAATCTCCTGCTTATGGATGAGTTATCCTTCCATTTTATGCTGTTCTAGCATGAAATTACAAAGCCCCATGCTGCAAATTAGATTTCTGTAGGAATATCAGGTGTATCAAGAAAGGTAATTCCAAGTGGCCTCAAAAAACTGCCCCTTTAAAATATCTCTTGAATGGGAGCGTCCACTAATCTTGTAGGAAAAATGTGGAGAAGGGGCAAGAAAGATTTTGGTATGCTTTGCATTGTACTGTTTGAGCTTGTTGGCTTCGTTTTCAGTGTGCAAAGTCCTTATTGTTTTTAATAAGTTTGGGACATGCAACGAGTCTGTGTATAGAGCAACTCACTTCTATTAAAAAATCTTTTAACATTGTCCCTTTAAAACACACTTCACTAAGAACCAAAAAGGGACAACAGAAAGAGATTCAGAAATGTGCAATGAATTTCTATGGAGGGAAAACCTTGTCAGGAGGATATGAGGTTATGTCCCAATTTATTTTAACCCATACAGAATTCATTCATCACGGTGAAAGTTCATGAAAGCAGCATTCCACCAGCTGCATAATACCCGTGGGATACTAAAGAGAGTGATAGTCACTGTACAACCTCACTGACGACTCCTCACGTGGCTTCAGGCTACCTCTTGAAGACTCTATGTGACTGTTTCAGAAGTGCAGCCTCCCTGCCTGTGTTCTATGGAGATGCAGGAGAGAAAGACAAACTGCTGTAGACAACAGTGCGGGAATATTATAATTTGAGGAGGGTAAAAATGTTCAGCCTTCAAAATCAAAAAAAGTACTCTTTGGACCACTGTGAGTTGGCATAAAACTGGAGAAGAAATATCTACATTCACCATCAATTCATCTATTGGTATTCACCAGACTGGAAGTACAAAATTCTGATTTGCTATTTGAAATGAAGTTGGAAAGCCAAAAAGTTATGCCACAGCCAAAGTTGTCCTCCCGTATTTGAGGGAGTATTCAGAATGTTTTGAGTGTTAGGTGATGAGGCAGAATAAAATGCACAACAGAAAATTCCATGGTGAATAACATGGAACTACTCTGTAATAGGTGAAAACATAAAGTCCTCATGTATTTTAAACTCACTCCATATTCAACAAAATGACTGTTCTTGTCAAAAGGAAGTTGATGAAGGAAGGAAAAGAAGATTTGGCCCTAAGTTAATTTCATGCTCCCCTTGCTTTGGACTGCTAAGCACCAAATTAACTTTGTGCTAATCAAGAGGTTAGAAAACATTATAGAGATGGATGATTTCTGCTGATTAGGGTTAAAAAAAAGTATTTATGACATTCAGACAATACAGGAGCAGATTTCTCCTAAAATAATTAGTTTTACGATATTTCAAACTTTTTATGCACTAAAGTAGAAAGTCATGAAAAGCCTTTTCTTTCCCTCCCTTTTCCATGTCTCCCCTACTGCCTTCCTCAGTGCTTCACCACTTCCATTCAGAGAACAGCAGGAGGGAGAATCAAACCGAAAATCATGTTGTTCTGCTTTTCCTTTTATCATATTCAACACTTGACCCAAGCAATCAGGAAGCAATTAAAAGCTTCTGTTTCAACTCCCCATCCTGTTCAAATTCTTGCTCTCTTTTTTTTTTTTTGTCTGAAACTGCTCTTTTAAAACCTTGCCAGTGTGTGTGAATGTGTGTGTGGTGTGCATGTACTTACAGACATATGTATGCCCTTGTTCTTTCTGTCAAGTGATATTACAAAATGTATTTTCATTTCTAACAGGGTTCAGTCATCTTTGGAATAAACACGTCCTTTAACAAAATTCTCAACCTTAATGCTTTTCAAAGTGTCTCTAATGATTTCTAATTTATTGACATTTTCCCTGAGCCCCTCATCAATTTAACTATTCAAATTGCTAACACTGTTAATAATTCCTCTGTCTCCAGCAGACCCACTGCAGACCTTGAAATCCCTCTGCTGCCTCTGCAGACAAGAACACATCTGGTTGCGCATCCATACCATGCTGGATCAGAGTATTTATTAGCCTGGCAGCAGTCTCATCACCACGCAGTATGATGATTAACGGCTTCATTTTCACCATTGCTATCCAGAAGGGCCTCTCATGGGGCCATTTCCTCCCCTCACTTCTATCTTACAGTGATGTAATTCCACTTATTTCAGCACATGAAGAACAGCATGAGCACAAGGGTCTGTATTTCTAAGGGTTTGTGGGGAAGATTTTGAGAAACATTTGGAGATGCATGCCAAATTGCCTTCCATGCCTTTGAAAAAGCCCAGATGTCTGTACTTTGGGGGAGATTTGAAGGGGAAGCAGATGTAGGCTGACCTGTCTTCAGACAAAAGCCCAAATTTTCAAAATGGCCCAGTGCATGCTCTGCTGGGGCTTTAGGGCTGAAGATACTGAATCAAGCTAGGAATGACCTTGCTGCACATCAGCTGAACTGCGGTAATTGCTCTTACCCTGTGGTACATAAAAAGCATTTGGAAATGGCTCATCTGTCAGAGGCAGTTCAGGCCTTGGAGTGTTTTGTATTCCTGTTTTCTAAACAAAGGTCCCATGCAGAAGCAGCTTGTTAAGTGGCTCCCCTCAAAATTTCATGGACAGGAGTGTTCATATCTGCGGTGGTGCACATGCAGATAGCAAGTGATATGTGACAGTTTCCTAAGAGACCCTCCTGCTTGTACATGTAGAACAAAGAGATGAACTGTGTCTGCTGATGGTGCCACAGTAAGTGAAAATAGCCAAACAAACTCAGACAAGGACCAGATGGTCCACAGCAGATAGTCAGGAAAGCAGTTGTAAGGTAACAGTGTTTCAGGGGAGAATCCCTTCAGAAGCGCAGGCCAGTAATTAGATGATGAGGAACTTGGTAATGATTTCTACAGTCTATGTCTTAACCACAAACTTCCTGTTAACCACGTTACTTAAACCTTCCGCCTCTTGGTTTCCTTGTTTGTGAATTTGCAGTTAAGATACCCCATCCTGGGGTGATGTAATTAGCTTATGTTTACAAAATTATTTGAGATTTGTTACTGGCTACATGCAAGGAGTGGTTTTTGTATAGGACAGCACACAGGAGTTTTTCAGTCTATCTCAAAAGCTGCATGTTCTGTAAAACTGGAGTAGTAGAAATTACTGATCAGCTCCAATGAGCAGTCTGGAGTTATAGATAACTGTGAAAATTGTCCACAGAAAACAAAAGTCTGCCACTCTTAATAGTGTTTGCTCCTTGAAAAACAATTTTGTTCCTGTGCAAAACAAGCTTAGAAACAGATCTAGGAAAATAGCGGCAGAATTAAGTTTCACGTCTCCACATCTCCCGAGGAAGATAAAAAACATTATTCTGTAGCCCTGATGACTTCCTACATGGACTTCAATGTTTACGATGAGGCCCTAAACAAAAGCCCCTACATTGAACTAAATTAATCCCTTCCCATTTAACACTTTTGAGTCACGTTATATAGAAGTAATTGGAACAGAGTTTGGTCCTCAGTCAGATTTTTTATGAAAATATACAGACAGAAATTGTGAACTTCAGGCCTAGATCAAAATCTAATAATATTCCCCCCCCCGAAAAAAAAAAGTAAGTAAAAGCAGACACACCTTCAACATCTATTAAGCAAGGCTATGAACTATGAAAGAAATGCAAGTTGTGGAATAAAGAGTTTCACTGAGCTTTTTTGCAAGGCTAGTGCTATCAGTGGGGTTAGCAAGTGCAGCAAAACATTAGGGACAGCTAATTGTCCAGTAAAGATGTGTGGGTTTTGCCACATGGGAGATTTGCTGCTCTGCCTGGGGCAAGAGAGCCCTTAGAGCAGCCAACCCTGCTCCTTTGCATCTTTCAGATGCTGCTGACACTTTATTGCTGAGATGATCTGTCTCCCCATATGTGTTCATTTGTAATATTAAAAATAGTTCCTGCATGCATAAAGGCTGAGTGAAGAGGGAGGCATTCTTGTCTTTTGTACCATTGTCTCTGGAGATTCACTACTTGTGACTGGCCACTACCTGGATTTAACTCTATTCACCCCAACTCTTTGGGCCTGGCCATCCAGCCAGTTCCCCCAATGAAGAGTATACCCGCCCAGGCCATGAGCAGCCAGTCTCTCCAGCAGAATGCTGTGGGTAACAGTGTTAAAAGCTATACTTAAGTCCAGGTAGACAATATCCACAGCCTTTCCCTCATCCACTAGGTCACCTTGTCATAGAAGGAGATTAGGTTAGTCAAGCAGGACCTGCCTTTCCTAAACCCATTCTGACTGGGCCTGATCACCTGGTTTTCCTGTATGTGCCATGTGATGGCACTTGAGGTGATCTGCTCCATAGCCTTCCCCAGCACCGAGGTCAGACTGACAAGCCTGTAGTTCCCTGGATCATCCTTCTGGCCATTCTTGTAGATGGGCATCACATTTGCTAACCTCCAGTTAACTGGGACCTCCCTATTTAGCCAGGTAAAGATATGGAATTTACTGCTGGTGCAGAATGGAAACTGGCTTGTGGAGCACTTATGCCAGCTCCCTTGGTATCCTTGGGTAGACCCTATCTGGTCCCATAGATTTGTGTGTTTCTAAGAGGTGTAGCATTTCTCTAACAATTTCCCCTTGTATTATGGAGGCTTCGTTCTACTCCCTTTCTTCCAGCTCAGGGGGCTGGGTACCCTGAGAACAATTGATTTTACTATTAAAGACTGCGTCAAAGAATGCATTAAGTACCTAAGCCTTTTTCTCAGCCTTTTTCACTGTTTCCCTCTGCATCCAATCAAGTATGGAGATTCCCCTTATCTCTCCTTTTGTTGTCAATCTATTTATAGAAGCTTTTTTTATTGTCTTTTGTACTGGTAGCCAGATTAAGTTCTAGTTGGGCTTTGGCCCTTCTAATTTTCTCCTTGCATAGCCTCACTTTCAGAATTGCCTGCCTATTATTCCAAAGGTCATTACCTCTCTTTTTCCCCTGAGTTCCAGCCAAAGCTCTCTGTTCAGCCAGGCTTGTCTTCCTCCATGCCAGCTCATCTTTTGGTACACAGGGATGACCTGCTCCTGTGCCTTTAGGATTTCCTTCTTGAAGAATGTCCAGCCTTCCTGGACCCCTTTGCCCTTCAGGACAGCCACCCAAGGGACTCTGTCAACCAGAGTCTTAAACAGGCCAAAGTCTGTTCTCCAGAAGTCCAAGGTGGCACTTCTGCTAACCCCACTCCTGACTTCACTGTGAATTGAAAACTCTTACCATTTCATGATCACTGTGCCCCAGGCCACCTCCAACCATCACATCATCCACAAGTCCTTCTCTTTTTGCAAACAAGAGGGTGTGGGGCACCCTATCCCATAAGTCACTGCATTAATACCTAGGGAGTATGTACTTTTCCCTATTAAGATCAAAAAGACAGGGAGTGGAAGGATGAAGCAAATAAGGTTGTGCTTCTAGTGGGTGCAAGCTACTCCACAAAAAGGGCAAAGTAGCTTACTTCTCTAAGAAACAGCGGTGATTGCCTGGTGTTCAGGCATTAGGCCATGATGCATAAAGTCATTTAGGTGACTGAGTTGAACAGGTTGCTCAAATGTCTTCGTGGCTCTTAGTATATATATGCATTAGGAAGGGCTAAAAGAACTGGGTTTTTTAGTTTCATGAAGAGAAGGAAAAGAGGAGATCTTATGACTATCTGCAAGAACCTAATGAGAGGGTGTAAAAGAAGAGATGCTCCCTATTCTCAAACCGGGAGGCAACAACCCTGTCCTGGGGTGGTAAAAGGAGATGGGTTACTAGCGGTAGGTTACTAGCGCCCAGCCATTTGAGGTTTATTTGAAAGAAGGTTGTACCTCTGTCTTCCTTTTCTGACAACCATTCCTTGCAGATGTAGGGAAAGCACTCATTGATCTTCCTCCATTTGATTTCTGAATTTCTGAAGAACTTTAAATCGACAAGTGGTGGCTTTTCAGCAGTTCACTTTCCCTTGCAGGATATTTTCTCAATTCCCTTTAACCTTTGAGACCTTGTGCACTCAAGCTATTTGCAACATCTACTTTATGCTATGTTCAGTTCAACCGATTCTGCATTTCAGGCTTCACAGCTCCCTGCCCATATCCTGACTCAGGAGCCCACACCTTAAAACACATTCCTCCATACTATGACTGCAAGCAGGACTTTTTTATTCTGTCTCTGGTCTATCCCTGGAACAGCTTAGTTTCTTGTCCTCATTCTCTTCACACCCCTTAGAATAACCTTGTGTTTTTTTCTCTCTGTAAAATAGGACTAATAAGAACGACTTTATAAAGTGGACTCTGCCTTGACATTAATAATCAGAAGAGTCCTTGTCGTGATTAAGCAGCCTGAGCTATAAACATACTGCTACCTGCACATGCCAGATGTATAACTAATAAATATAGTACAAGATCCTGCAGGATCTGTTTCCCTTAGAGACCACTTTGATGATGTGAAACATCATTGTGTAAACTTCAACGGAAAGGGAAAGAGAGCTCCAGTTCTCTTGCATATGACAGAAGTGACAATGGGACTTGCAGTTTAACAAGCCCAGTCTACACAGGAAACTAAAGTAATTCTAAATTAACATAACTAATTAGCAGCCTTGGATAACATAATTGCTGTGCAGAACTTACCAGTTTTAGTTAGCATTCTGTATTAACTACTATGTAATTATTAAGGCACCATACTCAGCAATAGCAACTTAATTATCTTTAGTATTGCTCCAGTCTCAAGCTTGAATGCCAATGATTAATAAACCACAATTATTTACATTGTAATTGTGGCATTTTAATTAAACTGAAAATGCACTTCGTTTGCTTTTTGCCTCAGCGTTAATTTTTTAAATTAAGGTCAGATCTTTTGTCAAGCTTTTTTTTTTTTTTTGTTTTAATCTCTGATTGCATGTTAGACTTATCTCTTGTCACCTTAATGAAACATTGTGGCTGTTGGTGAAAACTGGAGCTTGGGGTAACAAAACAGCCCTGAGAGCCTTGCTCTGGAGTTATGTAATCCCAGTGTTAAAAACAATACCTTAACATGTTTTAACATGTTATTTTTATGATTCTTGAGTAACTTTGGTGTATGTAAATCCCTTTTAATTTTCTTTTAGAATTAGTCTTGGCAAGGGTCAGTTTGTTATTACTTACATTATGACAATACTCAGAAGGTCCTGTTGAGACCAAAGAATTTACAGACCAATGAGGCCAAAAGTGCAAGGGGAAGTGTTGGCTTCCAAAAGTAAGATGATCTGCTCATTGTCACCTAATAGGTTACTGCCAGAGCCAGGGATAGTGTCAAGGCCTCCCAGCCCTTATTTCTGTGCTCTGCCTGCTAGATCACATTGCTCCTCACGTTAGCAAGTTTAGAAATGCCAAATGCGTGGAGGCAGAGGCTTAGTCCCTATTTTCATAACAGGGGTCCTGGCCTTAGGAATAATTAAAGATTTTTAATGCATTTTTGTAAATCCTCTGACTGCAGAGGATTTTGTTCTGATTTACACTAGTATAAAATGGATCAGGCCCAAGATTAATAGCTTTCCTCATAGTGCTTGAGCACAGTAAGATTTGCTTTTATAGAGGAAGAATGATTTCCCTGACATTACCTGGAGAAATTTACTATGAATTTGCAGCAAGTTCTGTCCCAGTTTTTGCCCTCTGAGAGACTCTCAGTGCTAGCCATTAGAAACTTCATAGGTAAGCTTCAGTTTATTTTTATATAGCCAGAATATAACTTAAGTCAAAATATCGATGTGTTTGCCTTGAGGGAAAACAGGGAGGAGAATTACCAAGTCCATTTCAGGGATTAGTTTTACTTGCGCTTGCTTTATTGCTGTATCTTCCATGTTACAGGACTAGAAGCCCAGAGGTGAAATGGCTGAACACTGAATCAAAAGCCAGGTTTTTGGGAGCACAGTGAGAGAGGATTTGTCAGGAGGTCTGACTGAAAGTCATGATAGACAGAAAATGAAGACTGGAAAAGATCCAGAGGAGAAAAAATATCTGTCATCTTAGGAAAGAAACAGGTTATGGAAAGCAAAATGGTTTGGGCTGGGCTACTTAAAAGAGAAGTAGGAAATAGAAGGTTTTGGAAGCTGAAGAATGCCATGTAGGAAGCAAACATAGAAGCTGAGAAGGTGAAAGAAAAGAAAATGTTATAATTGCAGTGCCACTTGAATGTGATCTGATACCTGGCCTGGGCAAATCCAAGACATATGCATCCGCTCAGCCCAGCACAACAGTGAAATGACTGACTGCCAAGAGAGGGGAAACCAATTGCCTCTCCATAGAGATAGTACAGGTATCTCTGGAGCTGTATGTTAAACACTTCAACTTGAACAGGTGAACAAACTTTTAGTCTATAGGGAAGAAAAGTCTGTCCACTATGCAGATTTAAAAATGTGTCCATCATTTCTATCTTTTATAGAGGTCTAGTAAAAAGGTTAACCCCCAGATCTTTTCCCCATATGGGAAAAAAGTAGGTCACTAAGGTGTAAAAAAACCCAAAACCCACAAAAGCTGATGCTAAAGCAGATCAACAGGTAACAGGAAATATAAGAGCCTTTTGTGAGCAAACTCATACAAGCCTTTCCATCCACTTTCAAATTCCTCCTTGACATTGGGAAATCCTCCTTTTTGAAGATGTAATTAGCACTAATTGTAGGGCTGGATGCTTTTGTCATTTCATTCTTCTGCTGTAACTTCTGCAAAGCTGCTATGGACTTACATAAGCAAAAGAAGAGTCACAAAGCCCCCTACTCCAGGGATCACTTGCCTATTGTTTTTGTTGCAGATCTCTTAATCTCTGGAGATTATTCTTCAGTTACTTAAGCATTCTAGCTGAATTTCAAGACATTGTAATAATGAGTGGAGAGAGGACAGGGGATTTCTAGGCATTAAGAGAAGCACTTTCATTTTGTCCTGAAGTAGACATATAAAGTTAAGGATGGCAGCTCGATTCTTGAAGCTATTGCAGGCTTTGGGAATGACAGTATTTGCCAATTTAGTGAGGAGATAACAGAGCTGATTTACACCAGCTAAAGACTGGGTTAGATTCTCTAGTGCTGCACAGCCATCTCAGAAGTGTCCTATATGATGGCCTCATTAGCTTGAGAAGATGTCAGCTGAATTCTACTGCTTAGAGAAAACAGAAGGATGCTAAAGCATTTCTGAGTCAGATTTATTATCAATATTCTCATCTGTATTTGGTGAGAAGAGTGTGACTATCTTTCGCAAAGGTAGTCCCTGCCAGAGTAATCCCTTCTTCTATCACCTCAGGATTACTTAGCTTCATTACTTTACCTTAATGCCCCTGGGAAACTCAAGCCAAGGAACAATTCTATGACCAATTTTCAAGGCAGCATCCTGACAAAATTACTATTACACCAATATTTCTTGGTCTGTAGCAACTGCCACTAAGTTTCTAAATGGAATTTAAAATACTAGGATCAACCTGTAAATCCCTAAATTTATGGGATATGGTTACCAGAGGGACTGCCTCTTGATTCCTTTGGAACTGTCCTGGCTGAGATTTCTAGGGGTGCTACAGTGAGAATTCTCACTATAAATCAGAGGTCACAGTCAGAATGCTTTTCACAGGGATGGGGTAAGGGATAGAGATTCTTGGATGAGATCTGTATTTTGTAAAACAGAAAGGAATAGGTTAGTGTGATTTTACTACAAATTCCATCTATCTGTAGTTCATAGCGTAGGAATGAACCTACCCTATGTCTCCTCTGCACAAAGGCTTTTATGAACTTATATCCATTCAGGTACTGCTATGTACTTTGGGGTAAGAAGCAGAGTAATGCTTTTCTGGTGCAAAGCATTGTCACCTGACAAATTCCCATTTAGTTTTAGTGGCTCTAGACCAGACCTATTAAAAGAAGTAGCCATAGCAAAAGCCCTTACAAGAAATCCAAGCTAATTAAACATTGACAACTGCTGTATAGAATAATAATATTTTCATAAAGCAGAGTTACAGAAATATGATGACCATGCAATGAATTAGCTAAATCTTGAATGCTTTGCATAATTGTTTGATATTTTTCTATTACTTTTCATTTAAAAAACTTTTTATTATGACTAGTTGTACGTCAACATGTTATCTCAAATGTTTGAGATGTAACATACTTCTGATTTGCAAAAACAAAAGAAAATTACTAAAATCAAAAAAAAATGAGTATGGTTGAGCATATTCACCTTTCACTTCGCTGAGTTTCTGCAGAAGAAGCAGCACCGTGAAGGTCTCAAGATCCATATTTCATTAAACAAATAAATACAAAGACAATCATACTAAAAATGCATGTAATAGTAAGCCACATCTCACTTCAGTATAAAAAATATCAGGTTTTGATCTAAACCATAATAAATCAGAGAAGTCTCATTTATTTTATGCCCAATTGCTTTTGCCACAGTTCCTTTCTTCATCAATGGGTTTTTTTGGTGAATTCACAGGGAAAACAGAAAAGAAAACAAGCAGCTCCCCACCACTCCACTGTTACAGTAATATACTTCTGTTTTTTTAATTTAGTTCAATTTATGTTTATTTTAGCTAGATGTTTCCTAGATTTCACTGATTTACAGTTCCTATTGTCTTGGCTACACAGCAACCCTGCTTGAGAGCATTAACACCAGCAACTGTTTTCCTGTGCGTTCAGTAGTGCTCAGAGGGTGTGATGAAAGTCAGGAGTTGAGTATTCCTGGACCAGGTTCTCACTGTTGGCACAAACCTAAATGAAGCATAAATCAGTGCATCTGTTTCAAAGGTTATTTTACACCAACCCAAGCAGAGATTTGGCCCCTATTTGGCAATGCAGCTATTGGGTAGCATATGAAGTGACTGAGGAGTTAAGGAGTCAGTCTGGTTTTAGTAATTTTAATAAGTAATTCCTCTGGGATCTTTACAACTAATTACCAATTCTTCCATTTTCTTTGTATATGCCAGTTTGAATTTCATGACTGTTTCTTGGTTCCATGAGATATTCTCCCATTTGTTGCCTAGGCTGGAAGATGAGTAGCAAATAGGGCTGAGGATGTTAAGAAGAGGAGAGGATGGGCTCAAGCTTAAGGCAATCCTTGATACCCTGGGAAACTGTATTCTTTCCTTGCTTCTGTGATGATAGTTCTCAGATAACATGCTGCAAGATAACAAGTCACATATTTGACACGGGTTCATTAATTGCTTCCTACTCCTTAAGTATCTGATCAGATGTGCTAAGAACTTGCAGATAAAATTAGCATCAATGAGAACTATTTAATTTATAATGCCCAACACAAAGTGAATAAACAATTTGCATCTAAATCACTCTGTCGCAATTTCCATCTGCAAAATGTGAATAAAAACCTAACGAGAATGTTGTGGGGAAAAAAGTGTGAAGTACTGGCATACTACATTGATGACTGCCATAGGAAAACCCACAGGGAAATTAATAACTGTCTTTCTCAAGGATTTGCTTAATATTTAGAAAATAAGTAAGATCCGTTAACCAGCCAGCAATGATCATGAAAGTAATTTTTGTTACCTAAATTAAAGCACTCTTGCACTAAAAGCTGTATGGTCACCTGAAAAAAAATATTCTTGACATGAGATTGTGTTGCACTACAATCAGCTTAAACTTGGGAACTTCACAACTTTAAAGCGGTCTGGCTTTGTAACCTTAGTGATGAAGCTAGTGTTATTCATGTGAAAAATGGCAAACCCACTCCTGAATACAATTCAATTTTTTAAAAAAATCTTTTATTTTATAATAAACAAAAAAGAATCAGCTTCTATATAGTATGTAAAAAGACTCCATGTATCATCCCTAAACTAGCAGCGTATAAACTGAGTCAATTTTCTGGTAACTTGCAAGTAAATCCATTAAGTAGATTAAGTTAAATTAATTTAAAACAGCGTCCTACCGGAGATCTGTCATCTGTGACACTTTTGAATTGGATTTGAATGACCTTCCTGACAAATAACACAGATATATCAAACTTTTCAGATAGCAAAAACCTCCCAAAATCCCCTCTTTGAAGTCAGTAAATGGAAGTTAGCAATTGTTATGATTATTTAGGTTAGCGACAAGCTTGAGTCAAGTTAGCATGTGTCAGCATTTATGGAGATCAAGCAAAGGAAAATGAAGAATGGGTCTGAATGTCTTAGTCTGATCAGGGAAAAGCAACTCTAAAACTGTTAGCTGGCGTGAAGACTCATGAGAGTAATGAACTGGCAGTTTAAATGATGATTAAGCTGAATAGTGTCTGCCAGGAGGACACAGAAAGCTCTGTCACCAGGGAAGAAAACCAAAATTACAGCCTAAGAGACTGACAGCTCCTCATACCAATATCCTCATATTCTCTTTCCTACACCCCCAAAAGACTTGGGAGCAATGCAGGCTTCCTCAGAGCATGCTGAAAGAGGAAAAACCTAGGTTAAGTACTATGTTTGTAGTGAATACCCCAAGAGTGGCATCTAAGTACTGTCCTTTTCTGAAAATTGCTCTAAGTAAGCACCCCAACTGCTTAATTCTAAACTTTTACTTACATGTGCAAATGAATTTTTGTCTATGACTCTCTGGATCCCAGGCACTTTCTCGTCCTCAAATTTTTTGTCAAACTTTGCCCTTCTCAAGCTATTGCTCCTTAAGGTGCCTTTAGACAAACGCACAGTGAAGATGACATTCTTTCTAGAAAGACAGGGTCTCCAGTTTGCTTTATGTATTCCTTGCTTTCTCTCCACTCTTTCTGTGGTGCATCTTCCGTCTGTAAATCTTTGAAAAGACTCTGCTCACTCTGTCTCATGCCCTCGGGGCTAAGTTGCTATGTTGAGCAAAACGGTGGACTATCCTTCAGTTTCCTCTAATGCTACAGGGAGACACCATCCCATTGCCAAATTTCAGAGGCTGCAGAAAAAGTCCTTTGTTCACATGCCAGGGGTCCCAAATAAAACTTTTTGTTATTTGGGGTTTTGGAGGTTTTTTTGCATAACACGAACTCATATATGGTTTCATATCGACAGCTGCAGGGGAGAAGTAGGGCTGTACTTCCTATTTATCACCAACTCGTTGGCCACAGGTCTGCCCACAAGTGATGGTGGGGTATGAGAGCTTTACTGACAGGTACCTACAGCAGCTACACTGGAGAGATTGACAATATCCCTGTGTGTCTATCAGTTTGACTCCCCACAAGGAAGCCATGTTGGTGCCAGTTTACAGACTGGACCTGAAAGCATGATATTTTCATGCAGCAAAAACAGAGGCCTCAGTGCTTGTCTCCTTTCTGCCTTGGAAATCAGGGGGAATACAGTGCTGTAACTCAGAGTAAGTTATGAATGAAGTGAGATGGATGTTTCTACATACAAGTTCTAATCCTCAAGGTATGCCAAAATTCCTGTAAATGGGAACAGTGGCTGCATCGATTCATAGAGATGTACGGTTTAATTCCTCAATTTGTGTACGAACACTGAATCAGTGGGATTCCTGTGGCAAAACTCACTCAAGTCAATTGTCTCTACTGGGAATTAGATTATACTCTGCCTGCAAGACAAATTGCATATATGTTGACTCAAAATAAAACAAAGGCTGCTGGGAAAGGTACTTTGAAATCTAAGACACCACAGAATTGAAGAATGAGTTTACATTAAAAAGAAAAAATTATGAAAAGAACTGTCATTAAGCACTGTATTGATAGCGATAACCTCTCCCATTATTTGACTGGCACCTGTTACACTTGCATCGTTATTCTACCTCTGTTTTAAAATCATCTTGAAATGTAAGGCTTCCATATTTATTCACATTTCTAAAAGACATTGTGTGACCATCCAAAGATGAAGGAAAAGTGACTACTGTCAAGCAATTGAAGACAGTTGACTCATTAGCTACCCCAATTTGCCTCTATTTATGTCCTTTTAAGTAGTCCATCCTCACTGAATTTGAACTCCTATAAAGCAACACCACCACCTACAGCTCAAAAATTAGACTCTCCACCATATACTAATTGCACCTCTCTCTGTCCTGACCTAAAAGCCATGTCAGACCTAAGAGTAACAGATACTTCATTTGAAAATATACAATACCACTTCACTTGTCATTACCCAAAAGTAGAGGTTGGTGTGGAAAAAAAAAAGAAAAGAAAGAAAAGAAATCAAACACCTTGGTACAACTTTTTTAAAAGAAAGATTCTTCTCTATGTTTCCAGCTTGTACTCTGACTTCTGTCCCATGAAATGCCTGTATGCATTGCAAGTAGAATGGCTTAGTTCTGGAGTAATCCACATTCCTCAGAAATCGGCGTTTCTATATTCCTATGCAAAAAATTACTTTTGTCAGCAATGGTAACTCATGAGGTGCATGTTGTAGAGAAAAAACCCTTGTCCTGCTGCTGGAAATGGATACCACAGCATAAAAGTTGTTTTACTGCAATCATTTCCCAATGATTATTTCTTAGTTTGGTTCTTTGTCGCTTGTTGCCAACCACACTGTGGCTTTGGCAGGCTGAAATGGATAATTCCCTATTGGTTTCACAAAGGTGGGTACCAGCCTGCACTGCACAGCTGAGGGAACCATGGTCTCCACGGTGACAGTGACAGAGAAAGCTAAAATCTTGTTACTTGCAGATAATAGGAGTTGGAGTGAAGTGAGAGAGCCCACAGATGCTATTCTGACCTATGACCTTTACCCATTCTTCCCCAAAGTTGTAAAGCCAATTTGTTAGCGGCTTTTGACTCCTTGTCTGCCCTAGAAGGCTCTGTTACTGGTTTTTTGTACTAGTGTAGTCTGGCTGCTAGAGGGAACCACAAAAGGTTCAATACAGAAAAGGCCAGTGATTACCTGAATTTATTGTCTGTAGCCCTGGCTGTGCCTGTTTACGCACCATGTTTTCTATTGTCACCAGATGTACAGTTATGCAGAATAATGCATACAAATTGTTCTTAAGATGCAATCCTAAGTCACTCATGTAGCTGTTTATAGCTTTCTGCACCAAGATATTGGTTTATAGCTTTGGCATTAGTCCAGTCAAGAAAGCTCTGATCAAGTCTTTCGTAGTGTTTTCACATGATTAACCAATTCATGATCAAAGGAGGCTTAAATGTGCTGTATTTCAAGGAACTGCAGGTAACAGGCATTAAAATTTCTAAAAACGAAGAAAACAAGTGTCTGTCATTTTACTGGTAGCATTGCTTAAATAGAAAGCTAAAATTTTACTAGACAGGGGACTTTCTTTCAGTGAAAAGGCACAGGAAACCTAGTAAGATTTCGCTTCAAATAATATTAGGCCCATTAGGTCGGTGATACTGATACTAATGTACACTAGCTGAAGATCTTAGCTTGTCTTTTTATAATTCCAGACCCCTACAGTATTTCTGCCATGCTATGTATTACATTAATACTTACAGGAGCTAGAACTGATAATAGAAAATGACTGCGGCCAATGCTAAAAAGTGATTGACAGCGAGTTATGATTAGATGCAGCCAGAGGGATCTGTTGTGCAAACACATAAAGAATCAACAGAGCAGACCCAGAAGAATTTTGAAGATGCCATTCACAGTGGCTCCATTCTCTGAGGAGCCACAGATGTAAGCAAAGAGAACTTTGTGGCCTGTTTTAGCAGTACCTGCAAGTCCACCGTACCCAACCCTGCAAGCTAGAAGAACCCACATGTGTGTCACGGATCTGTTCACATGCTTACAGGCCTCAGTTCTGTCAGACAAATGCATTTTTGGGGTAGAGCCCAATAACATTACCTGTCTGCAATCTGAGATCAGGACCTGCTACCCCAGCTGTGGTTAGCAGGACTTTTATCTTTGCCACATTGACCGCTAGAGGGTAGTAACATACATTTGCACCAGGTGCCCTACGAATGGGAGAAAGGATTAAGACGCGAAAGAAGGTAAAAAGGAAATCTAGTGTTCAGAGAGGAGGTGCCAGACCTCACCAATGTAAGTGTGCCCTCCCTACGTGTGTCACTGTATAGACAATCATTCGCTATTGTGAATAAGTGAGATCAAGAATTACTGGCCACCTAGGAGAACCATCTATGAAATTCCATGTTTGAAGTTAGTCCTGTGCGTATTTGTTTTCAAGACCTTGCCTTAGATGACACAGAACACACAGGTAACTTGCTACATTATTTTCCACAGTTGTATGGGTAGCTGGGAATAGCTTAAATGCATTGTACCATTACTAATGCTGACAGAGATACCAGCATGACTTCTACATTAAAGGGCAAGAAGTTTTTGACTTGTAATTATCCATATGTTTACAGATGGGGTAGACATTTTTTTTAAGTTATCTTGGTACACAAACATCTGACTTAGGTTGACACAGAACTGAGCTGCTGTCAAAAAGCTAAACAAAATTCTGCCATATCACATAATCACAGAATTGTCAGAGTTGGAAAGGACCTCTAGAGATTATCTAGTCCAACTCCCCTGCTAAAGCAGGATTGCCTACAGCACATTACTCAGGACTGCATCCAGGCAGGTCTTGAAGGTCTACAGAGAAGGGGACTCCACAATCTCCCTGAGCAGCCTGTTCCAGGGCTCTGGCACCCTCACTGTAAAGAAGTTCTTTCTTATATTTGAATGGAACTTCCTATATTCCAGCTTGTGCCCATTGCCCCTCATCCTGTCACTGGGAACCACTGAAAAGAGTCCATCTCCATCCTCCTCCAACCCACCTTCAGATACTTGTAACCATTAATAAGGCCTCCCATCACCCTTCTCCAGGCTAAAGAGTCTCAACTCTCTCAGCCTTTCCTCATAAGGGAGCTAATCCCTTAATCATCTTCATTGCCCTACACCCCTTTCCAGTAGTTCTCTGTCTCTCTTGAACTGGGGAGCCCAGAACTGGACACAGTATTCCAGTTGTGGCCTCACCAGTGCAGAGTAGAGGGGGAGAATGACCTCCTTCGACCTCCTGGCCACACTCTTCCCTATGCAGCCTAGGATTCCATTGGCCCTCTTGGCGACAAAGAGGTACATTTTGCAGAAGAATCTCTCCAACAGTGGGATTCGGTATAGTTTGTCCAAAGACCTAAATCTTTTCCTGTCTTTATTTATCATATCCTCTTCTCTCTTACCCTGTCCCTGTTTATGTGACCTAGAGCTCTATCCAGAGTGCCTATGAATAACAACTGTTTTCAACTGTTGTTACTGATAGCACAATTTTTGCTCTAATTGGAACAAGAATGATATCTTGACCCTTTTGGTTTTCAACCCTTTGTGAGTCTCTCTGTTTTATAACCAAAATTGTTTCTCTTTGTTTCCTTTGAGATAGCTTGATTTCATATCATCGATAATCAGAGGGACTTCCTGACACATACTAAGTTGCTAAGCTTTAGCAGAAAGTATTATGGGGCTTTTTTTGCTTTTGAGTGTCCCAAGATTCCATGGCTTTTGGCAAGAAATAGAGAAATAAACCTCTGTTGTGGCTGCTGAATTGAAACTCCAATTTTGTTTTCAACCCTGTTTCAGTTGTAGACCTCTCAAACGATGCCAAGTAAATTATTTTATCTCTGTGTACCACATGTCTGTCTTTGTGAACTGGGGAGAGTCATCACTGGAAGAGGGATTGTCACATAATTATGTCTGACCAGTACTTCTTAAGATACAGCTTCTAGTCAGGTTTGGACCTCTACATCAAGTTGTAACATAAAATCTAATTATCTGCAAATGCTGATATGAACAACATACATGCAGCGAGAGTCCCCCTTTTTAAAGGGCCCGTTTCACTAGTATTTCTTTCCCCGTGAGTTGCTTTTTCTTCATTTTAGGTATATTTTGTTTTCTTAATAGAAGTGGGATAAATGAAAAACCCAATGAAATACTTCTTCTATGGCCTATCTTGTTTTCTGCCTTGCAAGTTCTGTGACTGCTGATGTCAGTCTCTGTGATTTATCTGCTGGAGTGAAGTTGTTCTCACCCGCAATAACAAAGTACATCATTGTTGGCTTTCATGTTATAAAAATGATGCACAATAGTCACATCTAAAAATCAGAATAAACCTTTTACGCAGCTCTTTGTCAGTTCTACAAATGGTTGCAGTTAATCGATGCTATAAAACCTTCCTTTGGGCACTGGTATTCAGCTTTCACACAGGGAAATGCAGTTTGAATCTGACATTTTAAATACCGGTGGTATTATCTAATGAAATAACTCAGGGTTTGAGAATTCCCATCAGTAAAAAAGCAGAAAACTACTGTTGAGTTAGGGTACTTAAAAACATCTTTTGGAGCATTGGGGGGAAAAAAGAAAAAGATAAATTGTACAAACACTATTATTTTGCTACTTTTTTCCTGCAGACACTTCTAACTTTACCAGGGGTCTACTGTCCCATTGGTGCATCCATGTAATTTTCATCAGCATTGATGGCAGCTATGTGTATGAGGTGATTAGGGCATACATTGAATTCTAAACTCATTTTTTCTTTATTAAGAAGTGTCATGCAAGTCTTGTCATTGAGGGAAGCCCCTGAGACTTTTTCTACCTTTCTGTAATGAACGCTGTAGATTTAGCAAACATTTCAGGATTTCTCTAGGATATATTTTTTTCATTTTGTATTTTACAGATTTGCCATTTTGAAATCAAGTAGCTCCATCTCAGGGGCTGTGGAAAGAAAAGAGGCAAAGTAAAAAGGAAAGCCTACCAGGTGATGACAAACTGTGGAAATTCCATAGGCTTTTATCTGGTGTTTTAATAGTGAATCACTGGCTAGACAATTTCTTACTCACATTTAGGTGTGTAAAGGTGGTATTGAAAATTTTGCTGTTATGAGCCCTCAAAAAACCAAACATATCTTTCAAGGCCATTTTTTTAGCATTTCCTGAAATTCTGAACACTCAAAAAAGGATGGCATAGAGGAAAGAGATCTGTAAAAAGATCATGATGGAAAAGGCAGAGGGAAATAAAAGCCTTCTGGGATTCTCCTCTTATAGTACAAGCTGTACTGTATCCGAGGCAAGCCCATGCCTAGAGGGCACAATCTGTCCTTAAGTGTATGTGACCTACTAACCACAGTGAAAAAACAAGAGCAGGTGAACTGATTTACCACTTTTCTAAGCGACTAACTTTTGCCTTGGCAGGAGAAATTTTAAGAAGATGCTTACACTAATGTGTGCATTGCTACTCCCATGCTGTTCCCGGACCATTCTTCAGAGCAGTTGTGTCCCAGCTTTTCAGCAAAACTGTTAAAAATGTCAGCGCAAACTGACCATATTAAAAAAAGACAATCCTTCAGTCCTGCTGTTGGAGTGTTTGTTGTTCTCATTTCTAGGCAGGAGAAAAAACCTAAATAATATGCAAAGAAAGTCTTTTGGACACAACTTTTAAAGAATCTCAGACTTTTCAAGGATCCTTTTCAAGGATCTCTGAGCATGTTACAAAGATCAGGTCAGTTGGGAATATTCTCTGAAAGGGAATGAAACAAAGAAAAGGAAGCTAAGGGCAGTAATGGGATTTTAGACATCTCAACTTTGAGCTGCATACTTTTAGCGAATTTAAATAGGACCAATGTTTAGAACAGGGGCTGTGCATGTTTTGCCAGTGGCATGGCAAATATTTGTGACCCATAAACTCATACTTGGTTTGGCAATCCTTGGTCAGAGCGACTTGCTCAAGCTCATGCAGTAAATCAAACTCAAAACCTGTGTAACAGGACAGATTCTTATTTTCCAAAGTTTATTTATTCAACCAGTTCGTAACACTTTCTTCCTGTTCCAGATGAATCATTTAATCACTACAATGCTATAGTTTGTTTCAACGTTTTATATTGCCAGCAGGTGGGGATTTAAAAAGCACTTTGCTGTTCACCTTTTGGTCTTCCACATAACTTTGCCTGCGTATTGTTTTATTTTGCTAGAGGCTTTCCCAACAGGCTGACATTTCCTCTGAAAAGCTGGATCACCTATGGAGCTAGGAACTGTGACCTTCTGGTGCTTGAATGCTTCTACAGAAACTTCTGAACTTCCTTTGCTTTTTTTTTTTTTTAAAGAAAAGTCATTAAAACATAGGCTTTAGAGAGTCTGAATTTCCCTCCTACAATTCTTTGCTCTTTGGGGAGGCAGGGAAAAGTACTTCAGCTTTTAGTATTCTGAACTGCCCTCTTCAACACCTCATGGATTTTGGAGCTGGATTTTTCAGTTTTTGATAAATACTAATTTTACAGTCATGTTAGCAGCTTGAGTGTAGCCCAGTTGTCTAAATATCATTATAGAATCTAGTTACATTGTTCTTGTATCTAATAAATATTGCATCTAATATATGGTGCTCCCACTCTGAATGTGTTTGGGCCTCTGCTACTGAGCGAAAAGCCTCTGAAGAAAGTTCAGTTACTGAGGAAGGCGTTAGGATTTCAGTGTATGCTTTTTCTTATCTTTGTTGGGCTTTTTTTTTTTTGACTGTAAATGATTGGTGTAGTTAGGAAATATATTTTAAAGAAAATGATGAGTGTTTCTGCTTTGTAATATAAACGCAGGGTTTTGACCACTGTAAGAAACCACTTGCACCCATTAATAGACTTCAGTATGCAAATCTTCACAACAGCCTCTCCCTTCTTGGCCGTGCAAGTGGCAGTAGAAGAATCCCATAGCTGCTTTCCTTTTGATAAGCAGTACCCTGTTGACCCCTCAAATTGTTCTTCAGGTCTTTACTTACTTTCATCAGATGAACCTCTTCTTATTGCTTTATGCTTGATTCTGCCATCAGGTGTGCTGGCTGTTGCTAACATACACCTGCTTTGCACTTTGAATCCCAAATACTGTTCCAAGTTAGGAACTACCTCATGATCTGTCTTCCTTAAGAGCTTATCTTGTGCACTTGCCACTGCTATATGTGGCAATTTGATGAATTGATATAGATCTGCTCACTGGTGCGTAGTGGCCCCAGGTTCTTGGCTCCTTTGTTCTGTTTGCCTACTGCTTAGCTTGGCACTATTTTTTGTTGGTTTTGAGTGGTGCCTTTTGTTCTCCATGAGACTGTTGTGAATATAAAGAGCAAAGTCCCACTTTTTCACCTCAGCAAACCCTTTGCTCATCTTTTACCAAATACCTGGGATAGTGTATGTTTATGGAGCAGAGGACCCTTTATCTTCTCACCATTGCCATCAGTTGCCAGCTTGCCTTTAGCTCTAGCTCTTCCTTCCAACATTCTGTGGATCATAGGGCTGGATGTTCTCTTCTCAAATTCCCAGTGTGTGCTAAATCACTACACATCTGTGCACTTTGCTATTTCCCACTATGCATGAAATGCTAGGTATGCCTCATCTTCCAAGAGATATGGAACACCTCCAGATCACAATTCCTGTCTGAGGGTCATTTCTATAATTCTCCCTGCAGAAGGAATGGCAGGCTATTGTAACTGAGAATCGAAGTACTTCATGTAGCTAAGACAAATTATCCAACAGCATAACTTATACAGCGTTAAGTTGTGCAATAAAAGCCCATGAAGGAGCTCAGACAATAACAGGAGGGATGTGCCCAAATAATACCCTGCTGTCCTACTCACAGCCCCATCACAGGGGCCATGAGGACAAGCCCAGATGAGCACAGGGGCACAAGAGCCGTCAGGAACCCAAATCAAGGACTTTCAAATTACCTTTGGACTAAGGAGCTCACCACTTAGGGGTGGGACACATTATGGGGTGCAAGGGAAAAACGGTTATGGATCACACAGAACTAATTATGGGATGTTTAGGGGAGGAACCAAAAGTGGAGACCAGGAGGGACAAGAGTGGGAAAACAGAGGGGTAAGCAAATAAAAAGGACCAATTGTATACACATAACTGGATAGTCAGAATGCCTGTCTGGCTGTGCACTGTCCCTGACAGGGCCACAGTCTGTGCTCTTGTCTAATTCTCTCCTGGGCAAGGGGTCTCTCTTCTGTATGTATGTGAGTATGGGGGTGTGAGTCCAGCAATTGGAGGCAGACCACAGGCTGCGGGTCTGTGTGTCTGTGGTGCAGAGATCGATTGAGTGTAGGTGTGCAAGTGAGTGTGATCATTAGCAAAGATCAAGCCAAACCAGCTGGTGAGTAGGTGAAGTGACTTGGGAACAAAGGGTTGAGAGGGTCTCTAAGGGCCCCTTTCTCCAGATGTGAGAGCAGCTGTGCATCTCTAGGGGTGAGAGCACAGGGTAGTCTGTATGGGGGGACGGTGTGGGAGGAGGGAGGGTGTCAGATTCACTGGCTTGTATGTCCAGGTGCCAGCAACTGAGCAGACTGGGATTCAGGGACCACCTACTGGGCAGACTGACTGTATGAATCCAGTTACTGGAGGCATTCACCTTGTGCATATATATACATATATATGTGTATATATATACATATATATTTTCACTAATGGATTTACATCCTACTCAGCCAGAGAGGGAGCAGGATAAGGCCATCAGTACTGTACTGTTCACAAGTGCTCCGAGTGTCTGTCTAGGAAGTGTGTGTCCAGCCATGTAGATATGTAGTATATATGTATATATATGTAGTGTATATGTGTGCTTTGATTGTGTATGTCTGCTGGCAATACATCTTCAGCCTCGCTAATGGCTGGACATGGGCATATAGAGTCTCACCTCTTTAAGGCTGTTGGATCAAGAATGATCTATTTTTCTGCAACATACACACATTTCATTGTTCCAGCTCATTTGTGCATTACTGTCAACCCAACAGTCACATTCCCTAGCTTATCTCATGAGTACCCCGATATGCACACATGAAACATGCACCCATCCATACCCAGCTGTACAGTGCCTCATGATCCCTTTTTCAACAAAGCCCTATGTCGCACATAGAGCTAAAATCACTGTACATGTTAAACTCAAAGTGTACCTCTTACTTGCTCTGCTAAAAGTACCCCTGTGGTCTAGAGAATTAGTATTTTACTTGTTCACACCAGTCAAAAACTTTTTAGGCTACTTGAAATCTCTGCAGACAAATGAGGGATATTCTAGGGTGTTGACTGAAGGATCTTCCACTGAACCATCTGTGATAAAATCTAGAAAATTTGCTTTATCCAGCATATTTGACATCATACAACTTCATTGTCTATTGTTATAATGCCAATAAAACATTCATGATAGCTACTAACACATGCTTAACAGTCACTTCTTCATGATACAGTACATCAGGTTGCGATCAGGCTGCATGTGCATTTTGTGGCAGAAACTAAACGGGTGGAATTGCTCTACAACACAAAAGCACAGCCAGAAACCATGTTTCTGTTTTCACGTACCCATTTTCTATATTTAACCACCAAGTGTTCTGATCTCTCAACTCTACCATTTCCAGGCTTCCTGAGCGGTCACCTTGCAGCTGGAACCGCTCCACACAACATCAGGATTTCAAGAATGGTGCTGGTTCTTGAGCATTGATCAATGGATGTTACTTGTCTCAAGGATTCACTGTCTTCTGAGAAGTATGCACATAATCTGAAGAGACAGCTGGCCATCTGTCAGTGTGTCAAGATTTTAAGGGAAGACAAAAACAAGCTCATGGCAAAAAAAAAGGCTGTTAAGGACTATGGCACACACAGAAACCAAATCTGGCTCAGAAAGTCCCTGAGCTGAAAACAATTGGATCCTGAGAGAGGGAAGAATAATGAACACTTGCCCTGCACTTATTCTTCCCTAAGTTTGTGTTTACAGGCACCATTGGAAACACAGTATTAGGGTAGGTGGATGCTTAATCTGCCAACTGAAGACAGACATCCTCTTGGTCTCCTGTACCGCAAAGACAGTACCTGGTTGCGTTCTAGTTTGGTTTCCATTATGACCCAGTCCCACATTGATGAATGTGCGTGTATAGAGTACTCATATTTTTATGAAATACAAAGTTCAGTGCTTGAAAAAAAAACAACTACCAACTTCACACAAAGATTTTCACATTGTCTTGTTAACCTGGAAAGAGTATTTTGTTCTTTAATAGTTTAACAGTTCTGTGAGGCACAGATAATAACAATGGCAGACTTGAAAAAAGGACATTAATATGCCATCACGAATGAAGTGAGTCCACAGTCCAGAGCAAGTAATACTGTGGAAGCAGTTACCTATTCTGTTATTAAACAATTTACAAGCTTTTACCTTAGCCTGTCTTGAAACAAAGATATGATATGCTGATGATGAGCTGACAGTTCATTTTTCTGGGTGAACCTTAAAATGAGGTACGAGAATATACAGAATGCCAACAATCCTAAAAATATACGTAGTAATAATTGAAAACAACAACAGAAAAATCTCCAGTGTCTATCTAAATACCATCATGGTATACCTCTGCTGAGACATGTGGACCTGTTGAGGAGATGCTAATGTGGGAGTGTTTGTGGATGTGCTGTCTTCCGGTAACCAATGTTAACTAGTTCCTGAGCACTTGCTGACAAGTGGAAAAGGCGTCTGAAATCTGAGGGTCTTCTAAGAATTTGAAACATTGTCCACCTACCTAAATTCCTGTCTTTTCTTTTCTAACGGTCTACCTCAGCTTCTTAGGAAGATGGTAGATACCTAACGCAAAGGAGACAAATTCTCAATTTTAGACTGTTAGCATCAATTTGGAGATGTGTAGTGGTGTCCTCTCACAATTTTTTCCCCCTCTTCCCTCTCCCCAGCTCCTGCTCGGGCCATGGCCATCACGTTGCAGACTGATGTAATTTTTCTCAATGTAGGTATTATCAGTTTGTCAACAGTTTGTCAACAGTACTGATGCCCAAATGTCCTGGCTCAGTTTCTTATGGTGTATCTATACAATTAGGTTAATACCCAAAATATTTTATTCCCAATAACACTTATTAAAGAGTTATCATGTGCCCATAGGTATGTACACAGAACATGTAGTTCAGGATGTGATAATGGATCCTGACATTGCAAATGCTGGATATTTTTCCCCATTTATCTTTAATACATCCTTAAAACTGGTATTAGCTATTAGGTTATTGTTTATATGAAACTCTTCTTACCATTAGAAGACTAGTGATTCATTCTATGCTAGGTACACAAGTTTGTTGGTTATTCTTGCAAGCATGACACTTCCTTTTATTTATTAACTCCACAAATACATTCAACTGAACAAGTGAAAAATATTGTGTAAAATGTCCTCATGGTCTGTTTTTTTCCTCTAGCTACTTGCATCATTTCACGATCCATCTTGACCCTTAGGATTTCTATGGGAATAAGAAGAAAAGCAATGGCAAGCACCTAAGAAAACAAATGAACACGAGCACTTTCATTAGATACAAGCTAGTGTCAACGGCAGTGGGTGAAAAATGCTCAAAAAATGCAAATAATTTTACTCTGCTTTGTTTCAGAAGGATGACAAAACCAAACAAAAATTCTAGATCGTTACTTCTTTTATTCACTCCTTACTCAAGCACAGCTTTTCCTGGCACCTGCTTTGAGTTCTCCCTGAGTGAAATTTCTGGGATTTAGTCCTTTAATGAGAACAACAAAAGAAAAGTAATAATGGCAAAAGAAGCAAAAATACTGAAGATGGTGCCAATACACTAACTATACACTTAAGTTTACACTACCTGTTCATTTAAGTACAAGATAATACAGAATAAGGTCAGGGAAATCATCCTGCATGCATCCCCAAAGTTATCTGATATATCCAATGACAACAGAGCCCTGTTTATTCAAAATACTTTTGGAACATCAAAACATTAGGATAAACAGGGCTTCAAATAATTGAGGGAGTTATTGTATAAGTAATTCACACCAGGGGGACATAACCTAGATTCAAAGGACTGAGTTTCAGATCAAAGGGGTACAGACAAATGGGATTTTGCTCTATATGAACAAATAAAATAAACAGCATTTGATTATCCAGGAATCAAGAAGTGTACAAGTATTTTTTTCAAAGAGTTTAGGATGAAATGTCAGAATTGTTCCAACAGGCCATATACAAGAATATTCCTATGGAATAAAAATAACAAATAACTAAATGAGACCAAAAGTGGGGGGGGACGGAGGGGACAGACGACACACACAGACTTTGTGTGTGTGCTTTTTGAGGGTTTTTTGTCGTTTTTTGGTTGGTTGGTTGGTTTTGTGGGTTTTTTTGTTTGCTTGTGGGGGATTTTTGGTTTATTTCTTTTGGTTTTTTTTTTTAAACTCATCTTCCAGTCAGGATCATATGAACTTTAACAAGTTTTTTAGTCTTATTCCAGCCATGACACTGACACGTATTTTGTGGTGCATGGTAGGGATTTGTAACATCCGTGGCTCTGTCACTCATTTTCCCCAATGCCCAATGGAAGCAAACTGTAAAATACAGAAGTTGGGTCTTGGGTGGACAATATAAACTGATTGCATCTTTCTATTAATACCATGACCCAGATACAGTTTATCTACATACGGACATCATAATCGCCTCTAAAAGGCCCTTTAAAATACAAATCTTGGAATTTAAAAATATCTTAAGGGTAAAGATCTATGCTGATGTCCAGCCCCTGCATTGCTAATGTGGTGGTGTGGATAATTTGCTAATTTCAAAAATTAAACAGCCTTTTCCATTCCTGTAATTCAGTATCGCCCCTTACTGTCTGTGCAGGGACTTTTTAATAGTGGGAGTGGCAGACGAGACAACAAACACAACATTTAAAGGGGAGTTAAAGGTCTGAAAATGCAACACATTTAGATTCTTTCAAAGGTTGATTTCTGCAGCTGAGAGCCCAGCTGGGAGCGTGCCCCTCATCATCCAATGAGGCCTCACCTCAAACAGCCCCATCCTGGCTCCTAAACCATAGGGAAAAGAGGGTCTTGGTGTGTTTGGAAGATGCCCTCTGCCTCAAGCTTCTGAGACACTTTTTCAACCACGTCACAAGATGTACCAAATCATCCTGTTGAATCCATCCTGATATTTCTGGGCCTCGTGGTTGGATTTTTTAAGCCCTCCGATCTGTCACCACTGTCAGGTGTGAGTCCTGTGCCACACCTGCGGCAGGTTTACTTCATAGCACAGAGCAGGCTGTGCCTCTACCGTTGGGGCAGGTCTCGTAAGCCTGTCAGCCGCCAATTTCGCCGTCGTTCCTAACAGCTCACCTTATGCCTCTCCACAGGCTGCCCTAACACCGTAACCCACGCAGCGTTCCTTACCCCGGCCCTACAGCGCCCCGCACACTTTTGGCGGGAAGAGCCGCGCCGCGCAGCCGCCATATCGCCGAGGCCGCCAGCAGGGCCCGCTGCTTCCTCTCTCCTCCTCCCTTCCCCCCCCTTCGCGTCCCACAGCTCTGCCAGGGGCTGCAGGGCAGAGGCGAGGGGAGCAGGGCGTGGGGAGGTGTCATTTTCCCCGGCTGCTTTTCCAGGGAGGTTAGAGAAATGGCAGCTTGGAGTTGATGTTATTAGGAGAGTGGAGTAGACACCTGTGAGGGCTGGAGGGGGTGGTTGGCAAAAGGTAGAGGCAGTCCTCTCAGCAGAGAATGAGTCATGGTGGGTGGTCACGCATGTTGTGAGATCTAGAGGGGGAAGCAGAGGTCTGGGGATGGGTTGGGGTGTTTTGGAGTTTGCTGGCAGGTTGCTGCAGCGGCAGAGTCTGGAAGTGAGTAAAGATGAACTATAAAGAGCAAAGCAGGGGAAAGTCAAAGCAGGTGTTGGGGTCCCGTTTCCTGAGGCCACAGGAGGTTATCTTCAAACTGGTTTAATGTTTCAGTCTACTGGCCTGGTTTCCTCCCACCAACTCATCATGTTACTCCTCTGCAACCTGTCGGGTAGAGTTGTGTTGCCTCTGGTACGGGTAAAGAGTCAATTTCTAGTTTTATTCCAATTCACATCAGCAGGTGCTATCTGTAGATACAGGTATTAAAAAAAGGTAGATTTCCCTCTTAAAAAAGCCCAAAACCCAAACACCTCAAACCAAAAATCATCTGAAATAGTCTTTTTTCTCAATGAGCAACAGATAATAATAAGGTGTGTTCAAATTTTGCCCTCTCCTTAACCTTCCCTTTCTTTGACAGGCTTGTCACGGCTTCCCTCACTGACTGAAGAATCATTGCTGTGTGTTGTCTCTCAGTTGCATTTTGGTCAGAATATCTTGATCAGTTTTCTGTCTGGAGTGGAGCAGAGAACAGAAGGTAAAAATCAAACTTGTGCAGGGTGATGGTTTCAACTTGAAAGTCTAAGTGACACTGTTGTATGGTCCTGAATCCAGAAAATACCTGGGCTTCTGCTGAATTTGAAGCCTATCTGTGCAATCTTTTATTTCATCCAACTCCTTAAGCTCTGAATGTTAAACACAGGCATAAGTACTTGGACAAAAGCAGTGAAAGTTTTTTTATGCTGCTGGTACGGGGCCCGTGGATCTGGGAATCAGTTCCTGTTGCCATCTAATGTTTGGATCCTCTGCTGTATTTCTGACTAAGATAGTGGCCATGCAATTTTTGATCTGTGCGTCTAAGGACCTGAAGTCTATTTGCTCCCATCAGACTCCAAAGGAGGTCTGTCACTGAGTTCAGTGGTTGCAGAATTTGCCTGTTTTTTTTTTTTCCCTTTCCTTTCTGCTTCACCACTTCTCCTTCTCCCCCTCCCTCCCTCCCTCCCCCCTTCCCCTCCCAGCTCTCTTTAAAGGGTAAAACCCACAGAAGATGTAGGTCCTCCAGAATCAAACAGAATGACTGAGTTTCTCAAGCTCATATTCAGAAGTAGCTGTGTTTTTTCCCCCTTTCCAATTTCCTGCCACAATCTCAGCCTTTCTTTTATGCTCTGGAAGTACATCTGTACAGTGGAGTATGATTTGGGGGGAGGGGGCGAGGAAGAGCAGGGGGGAAGAAGTGTATGTTTGGATCTTAAAATAACATACACATTGAACGATATTTAATTGTGCCTTATCAATAGACTGATAAACTTAGGTGTTTGCTATTCCTCATGATGCTCTGTAGCAGGCTGAGGCAGTAACTGCTGCTGATGGAAAAGAAAAGGTAGTGGAAGGAGGCGGGGAGAAGGAGGTGGGAGACGAGAGGATTGGCTGCTATTGATGTCAATCACAGTTGCGGCCCCCAGCTCTTCCGCTGCTCTAGCTCTGGCTCTCCCTTGAACAGCTCCTAGAGAGAACAAGGCGTGCGGAGCTCAGATCACCAGCATCATGCTCCTTGGGCTTGGATCGTAGATCCCCCTCTTTGAACATTAAAATAACTCCTTCGTCCATCAACGTCCCAGGCAGACCCAGCAAGAAAACACGCACGTGAGAGAGAGAGGAAAGAAAGAGGAGGAAGAGGAAAATCTGCAACCAAGTGGACTAAAGCAAAGAGAAAGAGTGCTTTGCTTGCACAGCTGCAAAGTGGGAATTTAAAGAACCTGCAGAGAGAGAAATTCCAGCTCATCAGCACACACACATTGCAGAATTACAGATCCAGGTAGAAATGACATCAACAGGGAAAGAAGGCAGCGGAGCTCAACATGCACAATATGTTGGACCCTATCGTTTGGAGAAAACCCTAGGAAAAGGACAGACAGGTTGGTTCTTTTGCAGCAGCACTGGCGCTAGGGGGAAGGTGCTGTAGCAGCCAGTGAGGTGCTGGGGATGGGATATTTAAGGGTTCAGGTTTTCCTATTTGCTGTTTTAGTGGAGATAATATTCATAGGGGATTTTTGCCTTAATTTTTTCTTAGTTTTCATTTTAATTCTTTCTTTCCTTCCTTTTTTTTTTCCTAACAACAAAAACAACAACAAAAAAAAAGCCCAGGATGCTTTATGTTCATTACTCGTGCTAATGGGTGGTGTTCTGATGACAGCCAGAGTGCATGCGGAGGAAAAAAATAGATGATGTGCTGGTGGTGAATTTTCACATCAATTTCTTCACTGCCCTACTTAGGAGCATTTTCTTTTTAATCAAATTATATCGAAATGAAAGGTTCACAGCCTGTAGTACCGAGGAGGTGGTGGTGGTAGTGGGGGAGTCACCAGCAGTATTTCATGACATCATGATTGAAAAGGGTGTAGTCCTTAAGGTGCAGTTGGGGGGGTGGAAATATGTACAGTATGTCTGTGGCACTGACTGCTGTGGGTATTTAGCAAATATGGATGGATGGGCTGATGGTTTTTGTGGGTAGGTCTGAAATAAAAGAATAATAGAAGATCGGTAGCAGAATTCGTTCTGGTTATGCTGTGTTTTTGTAGGAGGGGTTGGGAGGGGGAGGGGATGTTATTTAATTATTTTTCTTAAAGCTTGTTTATGAAACTCGCCCCCAGCAGATTTTCCTGAATGGAACAATGGTAAGAAATATTAAAAAGAGGAAACCGAGTGGAGGGAATTGGAGAGCAGGTGCTTCTGCCCTACATGACATAATTAGATCCCCTAAATGCGTTCAGGATCTGGACTTACTGTTGCTTGCCTGGATAGCACATTCACTTCAAGGGCAGGGGGGCATTAATTGGAAGAAAAACCTTAAAAAGAAGCTCAAATGTTTTCCTTTTTTTTTTTTTTTTAGTAACAGGTGCAGTAAGCAGTGGGATCTGGCAAATTCATTGGGTTGGGAGCCCCCCAAAAGTGGATTGAAACTCGAGATTATAATTTAGGGAAAGGGGAAGATCAGCTAGAGGGGGGGTTATTTGGGCATGTGGGTGTTAAGTGTTGTTCATTATGGTGGGACAATAAAACATGATGCATTGTGGTGTAATTTATTTATTTTTTTTTATAACCCAGCCGAGCTTTGCCCATCTGTTGTCTAAAGGATTTAATAGGCGTTTCCATCCCCAGCTGCTGCCTCTGCTCTGCCTGCTTCCTCGCTGCCCTGCGTGGCAGCAGCTCTGCAGTCCGCAATTTTCTTAGGGACACAGTCAAAATCCAGATCTTTCTCTGTAAGAAGCAATGCTTTTCTGAGATGATTGATTATAACCCCCTCCCCCCCATCCTTCCCTTCCTCTTCACAACCCCATAGCAACCGTTCAGAGACATGGGTGAAGATGACATTGTCTTCTAGTGAAAGTGACTTTTATTTATATTTCATTTTTTTCCAAATCTCTTCAGTATATCAGCTGCTAAAGGTAGCTCTCTGTCACTCTTTTGGTTACCACCTTTATTCTTTGCATAGCTCAATAAGCCGTTACTTCTGCAGCTGTATTCTTACTAAAATCTGTTCTGATTTTGGTAGTGAAAATAGTCTACCAAAAAAATTGCACTGTATTGGTAATAAAACTGCCTTGTTTCTGCTTGTAGTCATTTCCTGGATACTCCAGGTGATCAAAGAGCCAGCTGTAGATGACAAATTAATTTTTGTTGTCTTCACCATTTCATTTTTTTTCTCTCTCACCTTCTCAGCCCCCCTCCCTCCCCTTTAAATACAAATGTATCTGAGATCCCTGAATATACAGCTGCATTAACCTTTTGCTCCATGTCTCATAGCCTGACGTTGTGGTCCTAAAGGGTTATCTGCAGCTTTGGTTATTTTTTTCCTCTCTGCTAATCTTCCTATCTTCCTCCTAAGTGATTAGAGATGTGGGGGTGGCGGGAGAAGAAGAGGATGTATTTAGAGGCTTGCTGCTGTTGGCCTCTGCAGTTATTCAACCAGCTGGACAAGGGTGAAAGTTTCCTTTTGCAGTTTTACGGCATAACTGATCTTTATAGATAAGTCTGTACTGTTTGTACACATGAATGCACATAAAATGCACAATGCCTGGTGTCACAGAAACTGGGGGTGGGGGGAAGAGGACAAGAAATCTTGAAAGTAGCTGATGTCAGTATATGTCTTCCTTGCTATACCCACCCTTGATTAACAGAATAATGCACTGAGGTGAAATCTAACTCGGTATTAAACGTACATGGCTAAATATGGAAAGATGCCTTCTGGTCTTCTCGCATTTTCTGTGCTAATCACATTTCGGAGCATGCAGAATGGCGTGCACAACGTGTGGTACGTAGCCAGTCCTGATCTGCTTGTTTTGGAGGGTAAGCAGGCGACCTGCAGCATTTTAGGGAGAGGGCAACAAGCGCAGCATGAGGGCCTGATTCACAATACTATGTTGTTTGTGATGTGTAACTTTGCATTTGGGTTGCAGTGGCATAGAGATGAAGAAAATAGTGGTTGTAATCATTCCTTCAGTGCTTCACTTTAAAACATGGAAGATTAGGAGGTTGTGCTTGTTGTGTGTGTAATGTGGTTTTTTTCAAGGAGGTGGTACAGAGTGAGAAATAAAATCTGGCAAAAGGTAATGATGAATGGAAAGAAAGTGTAAGTTGTATTGCAAAGTCCTATCCATTTTGCAGTGGTCATCCTATCCATCATTTTTATTTCAAAGCAAAAAAATTCTTGACTTCATAAAGCTTTCAGATAGGCAGGTCTAACTTTGCTCCCAGGTATATTAATAATATACAAACCTATTAATGACTTTAACGTGATTTTACTGAGATGAAAAGAAGGAGGATTTGGGAAGGAACACGGGCTCATAGTTCACAGCAGGCTTAGAAAGGGTGCCATGGAGGGAGAACTTAATAGTAAGTAGAACTCTCAGTGGCTTTCTCTCCATGAAGGTTCTCGCTGATTGCTACCTGAATAGCTGAAAAAAAGTGTTTACCACCAGCAGTCTACTGATCCCTGCAGAGGTCCAGTTGCTGTATCTGTGACATTAGTGGAACCTGGTGACATCTGGCTGTAGGTGGGCAAAACTGACAGGAAAAAGCCTTCAGTTCAACTTGGTGGGTAACAACCATTGTTGAAAGTGTTGATTAGAATTCAAAATTGGGTATGCAAAATTTGTCCTGAGTAGCCTTCTGTGCTGGTGCATCGAGCTTGCTGAGAGTGACTGATGCCACAAAGAGAGGATTAGGGGCTCTTATTCGGAGAAGCTGGAAAAGGGCTACCCAGGGCAGTACTGAAAAATGTCTGTGCCTAAGTCTTTACTGGTAGTGGGAATGATAGAGGAACTATGGAAAAGTATTTTTAATAATGCAGCATATGAAGTTATTGTATAATTCAAGACTGTAGTAGGATGGTTTGCTTTTGTAATAGGTTGAAGTGAGAGCATCTCTTGTTTACTGCAGCTGGAGGAACAGCTCATAAAATGTCTTTGAATGATTTTGCAAGAATACAAGAAGCAGCATAATATAAATGATTGTACTCAAAAAATATTTTACAGAACTGTCAGTGTAAAATATCATTAGTCTATATATGGGTGCATGGGGAAAGGTTGGTTTATGTAAGACTTATTGATACATTCTTCTACACTTAATTATAGGAGGTTTTCATTGTAATTAACAGTAACGAGCAAAGGGTGTGTGTCATGTTACAATAAGACACATGGAAACAGTGTGCCTTGAGGAATTCCAGTCATACCTGATCACGAAGCACTGTTTTAATTTTAGATCGAATAGAGGCTTTTCTCTATTTACCACTAATTCTGTGTGAAATCAGCTTACTGCGTATTCCTTGCTTTTTTTTTTTTTTTAATCCCACAAATATCTTTGTTCATATCTTTCTTTTGGCCTCATTAACCCCTGTTCCACCCTTAAAACTCTTAAGAGCAATTCAGGTTGACTGTAGTGAATATTTATTAATAAGTGCAAAAATGAGGAAGTGAAGTATTTCTTGCGAGGGGCTTCAGTTTCAGAGGGGGGTTTTGTGTTGTCACTTTTGGCAGTCACTGTATAGGCTTAAGCATCTTTGTTTGCTGTGGCACCAATTCAATATCCAGTTGAAATTTCCAAAACACTGCCTTGTCTACAAGTAATAAGACATTGGCTCTAAGTGGGAGTTACCCTATTCACTTCGAGATAAACTTGATGAAAAATTTAATGTTGCTGATCCATTTTTTCTTGTTCCTTTATTCTGTTTTAAGCCCAATTCTGCAGATATTCAATACAAAGAATCCCGTTTGAAACTCATGGCACTTGGACCTTTGCAAAAAGTGTAGGGGTTCCCTTTTCTGCATCATATACCTTATAACTTACAGCTGTTTTGGCATATAATAGTTTAGTTATATATGAGCCATCAATGAGGTGTTCAGCAGTATGCTATTGGGTTATGTAACAACAGAAATCAGTAAATTTGGGTCTTAACAAATTTAGTAGTCTTTTATTCAGTGGCGGCTTAAACAGGATGTTTCTTTACAGCCTTAAACACCTGTTTCCATGACACCATCAGGAACTGAAATTGTTTATTTTTTTTTTATTTGTCTCTGAAAATTTGTTGAAATTGGAAGCTTCAGATCTATTTGAGGAGTGTTTGGTAGACAATGTGATTTCAGAAGTCTGGTTTCTTTAGGTAAGCTAAAGAAAGTGTATCCTTTTCATTCATGCTGTTGGATTATTTTTTTTCCTGACCCAATGTGTTGAATCTAGAAAAAATTTAGAGAGTGCAGCTTTATTCCATTTAGCTGTCTAGTTGAATATATCGGTATAGAGGGGTAAATTGCAGTTGTAGTTTACAACACTGTAGTTTTCCCCATGGCCTCTTTAAACCAACACATGAACAACAAACCATTGTATATTCTATTTTTGTTTTCATATATATTTTTTACTCTCCTTAAAAAAGTTTCTTTCAAAACAGCGAATCCATATCCTTTGTCACAATAGTCTGTGAAGACCTAAACATTTAATTAGTAATCATAGAAATAAAATATTGGAAGCAATAATGTGGGCAGTAGAGTTACTGAGAAAGAGATTTTGCCAAGAAAGGTTACGTTGTAGTGACTTAGACTTAGTGGATTTTCACATAATGATTTGGTCTTTCTTCGCTTTATATGCCTTTGGTCTGATTGTTCCAAAGTACTGTTTGCCTGCATTACTGGCTGAAATAATCTAGTATTACCATGTCATATGTCTGAATTGCAAAGTTCAGATACACCTTTTACTACTTTCACTTTTTTCTTTTTCTTTTCTTTTCTTTTTTAAAGCAAATTCCTGTTTGCTATCTACAGTGAAAATGATTTTTAGCTTCCATCCTTCTGCAAACTTTGTGGAGGCACACCATTAGTCTTTTACCCCAGTATCAGTAGCAAAATTACTGTGAATTTGTTGAAACATGAGCAGGCTCTGAATGATTGCTTTTCTTTGTAAAGCACAGTAAACTTTCTCACCCAAGAAATGTTAAAATTTAGATAGTGTCAAATGAGTAGGACTATAGGCCTATTTATATACCTACATTTCAGACATCAGCAGGAACTATGGAAGCAGTGATTTCACAAATACAGTTCTTGCACTGCTGAAACACTTTTATACTTTCTGCCGCTGCTGTAATGTCATTTTGTGCCACTGCAGAGGGAAGGACTGCATTAGAATCATGAGAGAGGTTGGAGAAATAAAAAACCTTCTTAATAGAATTTATTTCTTGAGAGGAATTCTTTCTGATCTCTAGAAAACCTGTGACTCCATGAGAAGAGCAAATGTAGCATTTTAAGTGGGTTCTTATAATTCCTTCTGTAAATGGAGAATTCAAAACATACACTGGCTGCTCCACTCAAACACTGCAGTATTTTTCAGTATATCATAAAATTATTGCATACATTACATTTTTGGAAGCCTTTAATATTGCATACTTTAGAGAGTTAAACCGTAATTGCAATGGCGATAACAAATGTTGATCCACCTCAAAATTAGGAGGTAAATAATATAGAACAAATGTAGGTGGTGAAAGAATTCCAGCTTCCAGAAGAAATTTGAAAGGAAATGAGAAGTCTGGAAGTAGTGCCCAATGAAGTAAGAGACATTGCATGAAGAATGTATTGTACACACAGGAGAACAATCAAAATAAGAAAAGGTGGAAGCCTGAATATAGATTTCCCCAAAGGCAGAGTAAAGGCAGAGACTTAAATGAATGCTTAAGACGTGTGCCTCTTAAAATGTTGAGATACTGTAAATTACCTTGTGAAGTCAGCCAGTGTTTTAAGTTGAACTAACTTCATTAGGAAGATCATCAAGACCACGATAAATAGGTAAGGGTAGAATTTTCCTATTTGTCGTGGATTGTTCTATTAAGAAATGCCCCAAAGAATTATTCTGGTTTTGTTTTAAGCAAACCCTAAATGTTTAGCAATCTTAGTCAATAATGCTGTTTTTTTCTGCTTATGGAATATGAGGAGATTGTTCCATTTTCAGTTCATGCATAAACTACTGGTTTTCTACAAAACATCTATACTGATCTGTAGAGCAACATGAAAAATTTGTTGTAAATAGCGTTCTTAATGAGCTTGAACTGTCTTCATCTGCAATGTCTGTAAGTGCAGAGTAACTTCCTTTAAGTCCTTATTTGCTTCAGATTTTCTGGCAAACAATTTTTTATCTCTTTTCCCCAACTGTCTTTATCTCACTTACAAATTGGTTGCAGTCAAGCAATACTCAAAGATCTGAATTGTACTCTCGAATGTAGTCTGTTGAGTGTGTTGTATGAGAGTATTGCATTCTACTTGGACAGTTGTGCGTGCACCTTGAACATAAATGTTTGCAAGTGAAAAGTGAAAATTTAGTTTTCCTGGAGAGTTTGGACATGATTCCCATGAGCACACATGCCTTAAAGACGTGAAGTTTTCCAGAAAGGCTTTTCAAAAGGTGCTTGAATGTGACCAAATTAAACTTAGTGTCAAATGTCTACTTTTAGAGCGTAGAAATAGTGTTCATCCAGTTCCATTTGATTTATTCTTCATTTAATTTTGAATAAGGATAGAACATTTTTATTAATTCCTTTAATTCTGTTTACAGACTGGAAACAGTACTGAACAAAATCTGGTAAAAACTATGAAAAAAGTCCACCTGGAAGGTTTTTTTCTTTGCTTCATAGCTTTTGAAAATTGGGTTTAAATGCAATTTAGGTGGAACAGAGGAAATTGTATTGGTTCCTTTCATAAAAGTGTATTATTCACTATTGATGTAGCTGCAAGCATTTTTGTCTTGAATGCATTATTTGTGCCAGAGATGCCTATATGTGATCACCGTAGCCCTGTGGACTGTATAAACAGGTATATACTGTTTCTTTTGCAATGACCTTGGGATGCAGTTTTTAAAGGATAATAAATGGAAGTTTGTGATGAGACTGAGGATAAAGAGCAATATGGACAAAGAAGGTAAAGGATGGTGTTTATATTTAAACAAATCCAGTAGATTCTCTTGCAAATGGTACTGTTGCTGTCATAGTTGTGCAGAGTAACCTTATGGCTGGTGCAGGTAGGTGATGGATGGTTACTCAGTGCTGCAGTAGGTACAACAGAATACTTATCTTGAGTTTTCAGCTCTTTCAGTTTGATTTTGAGAAAATTATTTCATTATTTCTTGAAGGCCACAGAGATCATTGTCAACTAACATAAATTAAAGTAGCCCTAAAGCTGCTCTGGATAACTCTGTCACGAAGAGCTTACTGTTTTGCATTCCATGGCTGTGCCAGACATTTACTGCCTTGTAGACTTTTGCTGTTCCTACTCTACCTTCCTTGTATAAAGATTATTGCATACTTAAGAGGAAAATAAATATTTTTTCGATTTTTTGTTCAAGTAAAAATTTTCAATTTGGGGTGGTGAAAGGGGTGAGGTTAATCTGGAAAGGACCATTCCTGGTGTAGCTTATCCCACTGATAACAGGCTGCTCTGTTTCTTGTCTAACATCCGCCCATTGATAATCAGTGATTTGATAATAAAGGAGTTTGGAAAAGAAGTAGTTATCTTGCTAGTTGCTGACAAATTGAGATTATTGCTGGTGAAAGCTTTACACAAAGATTTGCAACATCAACTGACAGTAAATGTGCAGTAAATATGCAATGTGTAAGATCATACGTATGATCCTCAACCTATCAATCGTATCAATACGTTGATAATTACTGTTAGAGCTAGTAGAAACAGTCTAAGCAAGAAAATAGCCTATCTCTAAAGAAGCATATATTGTTAGAGATATATATTATCATTTTTTAAAACTGTATGATCGTGGTAGACTGAAAAAATGATATTTTTTAATGATGTCTACATTACATACGTATTAACAAGTTCTACTTTTGCAGTGTCGTTCCTCTGTGTGTTCAGCCTTACATGCTATAAGCTGACTGCCCTTGTCATTTACTTATTAAAAGCACTATTGGCGGGAACAAAAATTATGGAGGAGCTGGTTTCTGGGAGAAATAAACTGATCTGTACCAAAAATGTGTTAATTTTCTACTGTCTCTAAATCCTACTCTTAGAACTGTTAAGTTTTGGTCTGCCAAAGGTTGAACAGCAGTCCTTTGGCTACAGATAAGAATGTACCAGGTCTTCATACTGACCCAGCAGGGAGTGTTGATGGAATTGCTTGGCTCTTTCTTTTTCACTCTTCTTAATTATTTTATGTGTGGCTAGCAACATAGACACTAGATTTCTACACAGATGCTCTTCTTGGAAAAGTGATTGTTTTGCTGCTGTGGTCCAGGATGAGATACATCATAGCACAGGTTCATAATGCTGGTTTGTCTGCCTTATGGAAATATAGTCTGAGCAAGAGGGACCAGCAATAACATATTTGCAGCTAAACATGAACTGGTGATGTATGTTTTCCTTTTTTAAAATTTTATTTTAAAAATAAACAATATCCTGCTCTGAGAACATTTGAGCTAAGATAGCACAAAACTTTGCTAAGATTACTGTGTTGCTGCATTTGAATTGAAACACAATTGTAAGTAGAAAAAGAAGACTTCACGTCCCAAATCCTTGGGATATGAAGTGCACTGTGTGGGATGTTTAAAAAATTTGTCATGTCTTTTGCTGACTGTTTGCAGCTGAGGGTTGGGTTACTCATCACACCAGCCATTCACCTGGGTAAGTTTCATTCAGTGACTGTGTGAATTGCTTTTAATAACTGTGACCTGTCCCTAGGATTAAAGAATGGATTTGACTCTTAGATTTTTACCTTACTCATCTCTCTTACCTGTTCATCTCTCCTGGTATCCTATTACAAAATTCTCATCTTATTTTTCAATTGTAAACGAAGGGTAGCTTGGCTGTCACATTTGAGATGACCTGCTGTCAGCAGGTACAGGATTTTTACAGCCATTTTCCTGTTGAGGTTCTGGGCACCTGTTTTTTGGTTTGGTGATTTGTTTTGAGTTTTTGAGTTTTTGGTTTGTTTTTAAAGTTTGAATTTGCCTTGCGCCTTCAAAATGGAAGCTGGTTCAAGAACTGGCATCCTAATCTAGAGAGTACTAGACAGGTATTTGCTTCTTTCTATATCTGCAATCTCCTATAGCAAATTAATGAAGACTTAAGGAGGATATTCTCAGAAAACTTCTGGGAATGTTACAGTTCCAAAACTGAGCACATTCATTTCAGCCCAATTTAAATAAGTTGATGATTACTGTTAGAAGAACTAGTCGAAATAGTCTAAGCAAGAAAATAGCCTCCTCTAAAGAAGCATATATTATTGTTAGAGAAATATATTATTATTTTTTAAAATTATATGATCATGTTAGACTGAAAAATAAGATACTTGTAAGGTTTTCTCCTATTTCTTATACAGATGCATCAGTTTGGGGAAATTAACACTGATGCGCTGTGTATCCTTGGAGAATTATTTTCTCTTACATACATTTTGTCTTCCACGCTTCATGTGTCTTGCCTAGGTTGTGAACTGAAAGGAAAGATAATTTGTGTTATGTTACCTGCATATAATCCCTTTCATGCTAAGGCACTGATCTTAGTTGGGCCTTTGTGTGTGTACAGAAGCTTCTCCACTTGCAGAGGTTCCCTTGAGATGTTGGGGAGTCTCCTTCCTAGCATATGTTCAAAACCAGACAAGACACAGCCTTGAGCAGCCTGCTATAGTTGACTCTGCTTTGACCAAGGGTGTTGAACTAGGTGGTCTCAAGAAATCACTTCCAACCTCTCCAATTCTGTGTTATCCTGTGCAACTGAACCATGACTTGTTCAGTGAACTGAAACTAAGGAACTACCGTTCCTCTAGTTTTGTATCCTATAGTCCTCGCCTCCTCCTGGTCTCACTATATGTTCCTTGCCTCTTGGACTAGGTGAAGATTGTATATGTGACTCATTTGGAGCTGTCTCTGCTGCCTGCCCATCTTTTTTCTTTCTCTGGGTGTCCATTAAGGATTAAATCACAAATATTCTTTCCATCGTGGGAACAATAGTTCAAATTCCTTTTTTTTTCCCCAGATATTCAGCACTTCCCATTAAATTTGAAGAACCTTAGAGACTTCCCTTGCTCCTTCAAACATGGTTGAAACTTGCTACTCTGTGCTGTTGTTATGGGGGAATTACAGTGTGCTAAACCACATTGTGATACCCTAATTGGTGGGGGTATCCCTAGCCAGCTTGATAGGCTGGATTCTTGCCTCCTTTCTGCTGCTGGAGCACTGTAAAACAAGGAGGATGGAGGTTAGAGCTTGGCCCTCTCTGTCTGGAAGCTGAGCTTGTTGATGGGGGAGTGTGGGAAGAAGCAGGGAACCCTCTCTGTATTTCCTCCATGTATCCATTCTGGTACAGTGGCAGTATTTGAAGTAGTCCTTTCCTGCAGAAAGCTGAGAGGAAGACTGAGAGCTGTTTGTGTGTTTGCAATGCCTGTCTCTACAAAAATGGTCACCAAAGACAAAGCCAAGTATTATGTTAGAGCTTGGCAATGACACAAGCGCTACAGCCCTATTAAATGCAGGCACTTGTTTTTTTTTCAAAAAGACATGGCTATGAGTGGCACAGCTTTTAAGATTCTTTATAGTTTGCAAGCACCAGCCTTGGACAGTTTTTTATTAGTTTTTGAAACTAGTTAAATCTACACTTTCCCCCCAAACTTCCCATTCCTAAAAATCAGTAAATCTTTATTAAAATCAGTAATCATTGGCAACAAAGATCTGTCCTGGTGTTTTCTGGGTTTTGTCCTGTGCTACTTTTCTTCTGGGTCTGTGGTTTGTGTCATTGCTCATATTCATGAAACCACATCTTTTTTGCTTCTCGTTGTTTCCTGATTGTGCTGAAGACATTACTTAGTCAAATTCATCACTCAGTTAAAACTATGTAGCCTCAGTGACTTCAAGGCCTTGCTCAAGTTTATCTGAGAGGGGAGTTTGACCCACAAGCAAGCTTCTTGTTGATGGCAGCAGAAGCAGACCTCTGGCAGTGTTCTAGTTCAGAGCAGCCTAGTAATACATCTTCTCTGCACTGAATATTCAAGCAAATTAGAGCACAAAGTGGAATGATACTGTAAGCAAATTCAATTCAAACTGAAAATACGGGCCCAGCATTTTACAAATTATTGTCTTTCATCCTTAAAGCAGAAGTCTGTCTGCTCAGCTAACTGACAAAATAAGGCAGGCAAATGTTTTAATACTTTTAGCAGTAATTCTTCTCTAGTATTCCATGGATACATATACCAAAATCATCCAACCAGTTTGCATTAAGCCTCAGGATGTAGAAAACATCTTTACCTTTATAATTACTGCATTGCTTTGCTAAGAGCAACAGCCAGACTATTAGCATGATTGGGACAGTTGCCACTGTGTTACCAGGTGGCTCTTCCTGCTCAGAGGAAATGCTGCAAAAATAGGTCTAGTTTCTGGATCTGTGTTGTAATGCTGTCATCAACCATTACTCTTATCACCATTGCATCTGATGAGTTACAGCCAAGAGCTTCTTTGGCTCCACCAATACTTACTTGTTCTCAGGGTTTTAGTGCGTGTGGCCTGGTCGTTTGCAGACTGTTTCTCAAGAGTTCATGAAAAGATTGATTAGAATAGCAGTGGTATCATATTTATTGTTCAAGTGTCTACTACTCTACTGCAACTTTCTGAGGAATTCCCCAGAGGGGAGAAACCCCTGTGTCGTAGGCCTTTGCCTCCTGACTAAAATGGTGGGAAGTGAAAACATGGCAAGGCAAAGGATTTTAATCAAAGGGTGTGTCTGCCTTGCCATCAGGGGTGGAACTCCAGCACTGGTGTGTAACACTATTATATCCTGGCACAAGCACCAGTGGAAATAGGGCAATGCAGGCTGTATAAGATTTGGAGAATTGTACCAGAGTATAAGAACCTTGCCCGATGTAGAAGTCCAATCTTCCCCACCTTTACCTGATTACTTACTTGTACCATCTGTGCCTTTATTTTGCTCTCTTGACAAACCCTGCATCAAATCAACATGGTATGTCAGATGGAGATAAGCTGAGTACTTACGTACATAATGCAGTGTATGCTTTGTGATGTATGACTATGTATGTATTTCAAGGTTGGAGTTTTTTGTGTATGGAAAATACCAACCTTGTGCTTGATCCTGTAGAGTTCTAATTCTGGTGTGAAAGATTATTCTTTACTCACAAGGCCTGCTGGATTAAAGGTGCTCAACTTCTCAAAGGATTGGATCCCTGATTGTACTCTTACGCTCTCTAAAATGCTACAGAGCCCTAGCTGAGTCATTTCTTGGGGAAAAGTAGTAGAGGTGTGTACAAAACAGGCTTTGTTCATGTCATTGTGCAGTTGTAAGGCAGATTATTCAGAACAATAACTATGTAGTCTTTACTTGCCTTAACAGGCTCAGTCCTTGACTTGGGGTGGAGCCTTTGACAAGTTAAGTGATTTTTATTTTTTTTTAATTTTTTTTTTTTTTAATAATGCCTTGCTGTAAAACTAACAGAATGTGTGACTTCCCTTCTGGGACTGGCAGGAATAGCCAGCTAGTATTGATAACTTTTCCAGAAATAAAGAACGGCATGGAAACACCTGGGGTAACTCTACTATTTAGGCCTAGTAATTTTTTTCTGTTCATTTGCTGCTGTTCACTTTTGCTACCTTCATATATTTTTTCCCAAATGTACCTCTGTGGATTTTCATCATTTGAGGATAGATCAGGCACTACAGCATGACCTGTCCAGGTGATTGTACCTTTTCATGCTGTTTGTCTTCTGTAGCTGCTTCTTTTGATTATTGTAATATTGATACCTAAATACTGAAATCTCTGTGGCTGTAATTTAAAACTCAAGTTGTTTTAACTGTCTATTAATATAGAAAAATTGCTTTGATGTTCCCATTTTGATAATTTGTGTCTATGCTGACTTTTGTTGTTTCTTTCCTTCGGGATATTTGTCCCTGATCTCTCAAACGAAATGTCACTGAGTAGAACTGTGTTTGTATGATGCTGTGTGTTCTACTTAAAAAAGATTTATAACTTGGTCACTTTTATTTATGCTCCCATGGAGCTGGTAGAATTATACTGCAGTGTTAAAATGCAGCAGTTTCATTTTCCTGCAGGCAGCAGCCCTCTGGTGGTGTGGAGGTTTTTTTCTTCTCTTATTTTTTATTTTTTTTTTAATCTCATCTTTTGAAATTCTGACAGATTGTTAGAGAAGCCTTTAAAAATCCTTCAAATGAAGCTGCCGCACAGTCCCAAATCTCCTGTCTTTTCCTTTCCAATCCTCACCTCATCACCACCCGCACCTAAATTTGGAACTGGAATGTAAAAGGCAAAGCAAGGTTAATATATGCAGCCAATTTATAATACCAACAGTCTTACTTGGCAAAATGATATTTACCAAATGCTACTTCAGTAAGTTTCAGCTTCCAGAACTATTGCCTGGAAAGGGTATAAGTCAGTGTGAAGTGGGTGGTGAGACTAATGGGTTATTCTAAAGACTGACTGAATTGTTAGGAATGCAGGCATTTCTGAGGAGGCTGATGATGAACTTGAAAATTGAAATATCAAAGAATTTTTTTAAGGAGTGACCTTAGTAGGCTGTTATATAGGCATCAGTGATAGTTATGTTGCAAGTTACTGCCTGGAAAAAAAATTTTGTCTAATGGGGAAGGAAAATCTTCTCATCAGTGGCCTAGGAGTGAAATTTATCCTTGTGCTGGTATGAGATTTAGCTATCACTTGAGTCCCACTTGAGACCTATTGTGAAGTATTAAGTTATGTTCTGAGAGGTAAAAATGAGAGTTCAGAAAGTAGATGGTATGAAATATTACTCCTTACTATTTTTAAGGTGGTAAGCCAGAGTTATTTGCAAATATTTTTTTTAAATTGTTAAAGCTATGCCAGAGATGTATTTGGCTATTCCCATTCCAGCACTACAGTAAATGTCACAATGATGCTGTATCTACAACTATGTTACTGCATAAATATTCTGTCTTTGTAGACAGACGTACGATTTTGCTATGATTGAAGCCTGAAGCTGTATTTAAATAAAAAATATGGGGGTGGGGGTGTGCAAGTTTTTACATAAACTGAAGCTGCACAGAAGTGATAATTTCTGCAGTTTCAGGTTTTAGGGCAAATAATTCTGGTCAAAATTAGTTGTTTTAAAAAGCACCGATTTTTGACTGTGATGCTGATGTGTTTGAAACTTCCTGTGTCTGTAAAATGAAACAAACGTTACTGACTACGTTTGTGTTTGGTTGTGCTTTGGGGCTGGGATTTTTTTGTTGGTGTGTTTTGGGTTTGTGGTTTTTTTTTGTTTTTTTTTAGATAATGCTAATGGGACTGGTAAATATAATTTATTCTGTATCTTAATGCTTTCTATTACTTTAAATGATAGAAGGGGGTTGCAGCCTATAAGCCCCTCTCAGTATTTGAGTGAACTTCAAACTGTGGGCGGCATATCATGCAAATTTGTGGCCTTCCTGGAGAATTGCTAACAATTTTCAGGAGATGTTTATGCCAGCTGAGACATAGGATGTAGAACTATTGTTTCCTCTGTGATACTTTTGGGTGTGTAAGCCTTGACTCTTTTTTGCCTCAGTTAGGAAGACTGCCCAGCCTGGTGTGTGTGTGCCAGTTGCACAGTTTAGGGTCAGAATCTGGTCCATGCAAAGAACTCTCCGAGCATGTAGCTTCCATATTAAAGGGATAGTGTCAACTTCTGACTTTTAATGCTTGCAGTTAACACAGGGTGAAAAGGAAGTAAAATGAAATGGGAAACCTGGAAGGAAGAAAATTCCCCACTCCCTGCCCAGTTACCCTGTCACTGATCTTGAAAATGGAAGCTTACTTGGGATATTCCTGCTCTTAATTGTAAAGAAATAAATTTCAGAGTAAATCCACTGGCATAAAAATAAGATGAACAAAGCAGGAATTTGGCATCTTCAAATGTTAACAGTTCAGAGCTTTTGTCACCTTGGAGCTTTTTTATTATTAAAAAAAAAAAAAAGGGAGAATCGTAGTGGAGGCCAAGGCATTACTCGTTCTTGAGTAACCGATGGTCTCCAAAACATGATTTTATTTTTGCTTAGTCAGATGCTTGTTTGAGATTTAAACCGCACAACACTGTAACACACATGCTGCAGTAGGTTGCTGATCTTTTTTTTTTTTTTGAGGCAGAATAAAATTGGATTGTTGCCTGCTCAAGCATGGCTTAAAAAAAAAAAAAGAAAGAAAGAAATACCTTAGGTCCTTTGTATCCTTTTTCCTAAACATACTTGTCAAATTGGCACTGAGAGGCCTAAGTAAAACAACGTTCTGCCATTCAGTGAAGAGGGTTAAAAACTTTTAAACTAAATCCATAAAAATTATAACAATGCAAAAACCAGGATAAGGAAATTAACTTTCTTTTTAAAAATCTGAATTTGCCTTGTCTCTATGAAGAAACAGTGGTGAGTCACTGTGTATTGGCTTTGCATGGCCATGTTTTGGTACCAAGGGAACTACAGGTTTCTGTGAGAAACTGCTAGAAACTTCCTCTGTGTCCCATGGAGCCAATGCCAGCCAGCTCCAAGATGGGCCCACTGCTGGCCAAGGCCAAGCCCATCAGCAATGGTGGTAGCACCTCTGGGATAACATATTTAAGAGGGAGAGAAAAAATGGACAACTACAGCCAGAGGGAGAGGAGTGGGAATATGTGAGAGTAAACAAATCTGTAGACATCAAGGTCAGTCAAGGAGGAGGAGGTGCTCTAGGTGCCAGAGCAGAGATTCCCCTGCAGACCATGGTGAAGACCATGGTAAGGCAGGCTGTGCCCCTGCAGCCCGTGCAGGTTAATGGTGGGGCAGATATCTCTACCTGCAGCCCATGGAGGACCCCATGCCAGAGCAGGTGAATGCGCCCAAGGGAGGCTGTGACACCGTGGGAAGCCTGCACTGGAGCTGGCTCCTGACAGGACTTGTGGATCCATGGAGAAAGGAGCCCACACTGGAGCAGGTTTGCTGGCAGGTCTACTGACCCATGCCGATACTCATTGCGGGAGCAGTCTGTTTCTGAAGGACTGCACTCCATGGGAGAGGTGCATGATGGAGCAGTTCCTGAAAAACTGCACCCAATGGGAAGGACTCACATTGGAAAAGTTTGTGGAGAGCTGTCTCCCATGGAAGGGACCCACGCTTGAAGCAGGGGAAGAGTGTGAGGAGTCCTTCCCACAGGGAGGAAGGAGCAGCAGAGACAAGGTGTGATGAACTCACTGCAATTTCCATTCACCATTTCCTGTGCTGCTCAGGGGGAGGAGGTAGAGAATTTGGTAGTAAAGTTAAACCAAGGAAGAAGGTGTGTGTGGGGGGGCAGGTGTTTTTAAGATTTGGTTTTAGTTCTCATTACCCTACTTCAATTTGATTGGTAATAAATTCAACTAATTTCCCCAGATTGAGTCTGTTTTGCCTGTGATGGTAACTGGNACTGACCCATGCCGATACTCATTGCGGGAGCAGTCTGTTTCTGAAGGACTGCACTCCATGGGAGAGGTGCATGATGGAGCAGTTCCTGAAAAACTGCACCCAATGGGAAGGACTCACATTGGAAAAGTTTGTGGAGAGCTGTCTCCCATGGAAGGGACCCACGCTTGAAGCAGGGGAAGAGTGTGAGGAGTCCTTCCCACAGGGAGGAAGGAGCAGCAGAGACAAGGTGTGATGAACTCACTGCAATTTCCATTCACCATTTCCTGTGCTGCTCAGGGGGAGGAGGTAGAGAATTTGGTAGTAAAGTTAAACCAAGGAAGAAGGTGTGGGGGGGGGGGCAGGGGTTTTTAAGATTTGGTTTTAGTTCTCATTACCCTACTTCAATTTGATTGGTAATAAATTCAACTAATTTCCCCAGATTGAGTCTGTTTTGCCTGTGATGGTAACTGGTAAGTGATCTCCCTGTCCTTATCTCCACCCATGAGTCTTTCATTGGATTTTCTCTCCCCTGTCCTGCTGTTGAGGGGAGTCATAGAGCCATGGTGGGCACCTGGCATCTAGCCAAGGCCAACCTACCATACACTGCTATGTGAACAAAGTGGCCTATGGTTTTGAGGAGCTTACTGTTGTCTTCCAGTGAGCTGACATCACCAGTTTTAAATTAGGATTTTCAATTGGTTTTTTTATATGCTTTTATGCTGATGTAATAAACTGTGGGAGAAACACATCTTCGTGTGGAAGGCCAAAGCTAGGCCACTTCTGACCAATTACAGCTCCATGCATTTCTTTCAGAGATCTAAGTTTTGCTAGAAGCCTGTGAAGTTCAAAACTTTTTTTCTTTTTGGAAAAAAAAAAAAAAACCAAACCAAACCTGGGTTACTAAACTGGGGATGAGGTGAAAGTGAGTCATATTTCGGCTAGAAAAGCAAAGTGCCTACACTCCATCTTGATTATTCTAAAGATTTCTTTTTGTGAAAATCTCAAATTGTATTTATTTCCAGTCTAAAAATGAATTCCAAGTGGCTTATGGCCACTGCTGGACATAGGGTGTTGAACTTGATGAGGCATCTGGTTTGATCTCTGTGTAGCTGTACATGTGTCCTAGTAGGAGTTAAGTCTCCAAGACTTTATTCCCTGCCCTAACAGAGAAGCAGCTCTAGAGTCCATAGCCTGTCTCAAATGCACATTTTCTTCTATTTCCTGTTACTTTTAACCTACAGAGTGCTGAGATTTGAAAGGAAAGTTACTGGCTCTGGTTTTGTTCCTGGATGCGCTTGGTAATGTGACCTTTACAATTTTTGCCATCCTAATGTTTGTCCTGCTGTGAAGTTGCATAGAAGTGCTGTTTCACCACACTTTGGAAGTTGTGTAATGTGAGCCAGTTCATATACAAAACACTATTTAAATATATAATTAAGATGATACATTGCTGTCCTGGAGCTTTCGATTTCCCCTCGTAACAGGCTGTTTTTCATAGGAGTCTAAACTGCTCCCATGTCATCAGATTTGTACTATTTGTCTTTTGCTCAGGGATTGTGTTTTACGTGGAAATTCTCCTATAACGATGGGTCAGATTCTTGTTCTTGCTACACTTGTTGGATTTGCGTTTTGGTTTGTTTTTTTTTTTTCTTCTTTTTGTGCTACAACTCCAGTGCTTCACTTGACAGTTCTTTGGATTTACAGCAATTTGACACAGCAGTGCAGTATAATGTCCTACTGTGGACCTTAGTGGCTTCCATACATCCATATAAGAGTCAGCATACAGAAGTTGGAAAATGTGTGCTGCCAAAAAGCTGTTTTAGTTGCTGTTCCTGAATTACATGTAGGCTAAACCACTTCAATGAAGACTAGACCATCAGCATTACAGGGTATAGATAGAAATATTAGTCAAATACGATTTGATTATAAACTATACCAAAAAAACCTCTGATATATTCTTACTGTCAACTGTGATGTTTATTTAAAATGACATCTACTGCTGAAGACAAGCATTTAGTAATTGAAATAAAAGTGGGTGTCTAAGAAGCAACACGTATGCAGCAGCATTTTTCTCTTCCAGTTTTGTGTTTCCAAAAGACCTCATCTCTGACTTTCATAATAATAACTATTGGCAGTACTGGAAATAACTTTTTTTTTTAGTTTTCTTATTCCTCTGATGCTATATCAAACCTTTATTCTTTGGTATTCAGCACGTCAGCGGTATGGGATTATCTTACTGCTCACTCTTTGATTTTTTCACTCTTTCCCTGTGGCAACTTTCCCTGCTGGATGCATCTGGATTTAGCTTGATTCCCAGCCTTGCCAGCAGCATTGTAAAATCGAACTGTAACATTTGAAAAAAAAAAACTGCTCTATTGAAAAACAAGCTGGAGCAATCCAGACTTGGATTTCAAAGGGAATGGAACGATCTTGATCCGTCCTGCTTTGCAAGCTCAGCACCATGGAGTACGACTGACTGTGAGCTTACTCGCCATTATGAAAAACTGAAGAGTATTTAGTGTAATGACAGGCTCTAACGTGGGATATGTGAGATCATGAAGAAGCCCAGAGTCTGCCTTTCCACAGGCAAAATGGTGCTCTGCTTATGCTATTGTAAAAATAGCATGATGGGTCTGAGGTTACCATGTCTTACTTCAGATATACGCTGCTGCATAGGAAACACAATTTAAGCATGCATTACTCCTGAAACTATCTGAATTTGTGTCCTGTCACATTAACTGGAGTTGGTTTATTTTATCCAGTGTAACCAAAAGAAAGGTCAGGTTCTGTGACTGCGGGCTGGAGTCTCAACTGTTACTGTTTGATTAAGAGCCTTGGAATTAAGAGCCAGCCTCCATGCTGCTGGACTGACTTACCCTGGTTATGGATTTGTCCTTCTATATAAAAGCAGAGACTATAAATTTTAAATTTGGGGAAAAGTTCTAAGTGTTGGATTCTCTCCTTTCAACCATTGCTACTTGAGAGAAATACAAAACCACACACATAATGAAAGGGTTTGGAGTCTAAAGTTTTAGGTATTGCACCCTTTCTGCAATGAGCTGTGCATTTATTTCTGACTTTGGAAAAGCCTTTATGTAATCTTTACCTTTTTCTTTACTTTCTTCTTGTAAGTAAATGATCTCTGAATCTATAGCAACTGTATTTCTATGTTGATATAATAGACACAGCTTGGATATTGCCTCTGTTCTAAGCTATCCACAAGAACTTAAAATTTTCTTAGAAAATTGACCTTTGGGCTTAAAATTGTTATGTTTGACCTCTAGTCCAGAAATTACTTCTTTCTCTCTTGAGATCTTGATACAAATCTGTATGACTAGGTTTATTTTATCTGATTGTTGGCAGCAGGGGAGGAGGTCACTAGTTCAATTCCTTGCTGGAAGTAAATCCTTGAGAAAATAAGGATAATCCTTCATTTGATGTTTACTTGGTTGCTTCCCAGTACTTAGCTTGCTACACATCAGACTTCATAATTTTTGTACTTCCTTTCCTTTTCATTAGAAGGCCTAGAAGTTGTTAGTTTTGCATTAATATGTATTGATAAATACTCATGTATGTGAAACATGCACGGTTAAACAGAGTTACCGTTAGGTACAGGTAAAGTTTTAAATTTGAGGCCTAAACATCTTACAGGAAGCATGCTTATAGGAAAAGTTAGGGAGTTGTTCCAGAACAGAACACAACCACATACCTGTTTTTCATCTGAATAGATGAAAAAGGTACTTTACTGTAAAAGGGCCTGTCTTTTAAATCAGTTGTGGGTGTTGTCCAGACTCTCATGCCATTTGGCACTATCAAGCCCAAACATCAGCCTAGTTGAACTTCGTGTTTGTCTAGACTGCACTTACTAGCCAGGCAAGAAGGAGGGCTTCAGACTGCTGTGGTGAGTCAAGGTGATACATGGTTTTGCCAATGTGAAAGTGTCAAAGTGTCTTGGTTGTCTCTACACTGCTACCAATTTTAGACAGCTTGGTTCCTGATGGGCACAGCAGGAATGTTATGATAAAGTGGTTCGGTTTTGGAAGTGTTGTAGGAGCTGACTTCAGAATCACCAATAGTAGGAATATTTTTTTTTTGTCCCCAGTATCTGTTACTTAGTAATTTCCTTCTAGCTGTATGTGTCAAAGATAATCTATTGGTTGTTTTTTATTCAAATATAGTGATACGAATCTATTCCCAATGCCCATCTGTATTTTAGGTACATGTGGTTGCATATTGTACAAACCCCCAAATGAATGAAAAGAAGATTCAAAATCCATTTCTCTTTTTACTTCTCTGTTTAAAACTTTGTTTCCTTTTTACTTCATCAAGATAGCACACATCCTGGTATTAAAAAAAGGGTCATTCTTGATATATCAACTTTATACCTTTCATCATCCTGTGTTTGTCTAATGTTATTTAGAATGTCTCTTTTTACTCAAGTCTTCAAAGCTGACAATCTGTATATTTTCATTCTACCCTGATATGATCCTTCCACACTCATCATTCTTACTGCTTGTCTTGTAATATTACCTATTTCTGCTATGCATGTTCGAGGTCAGTATTCAAACTGAGGATGCATCATGGATTTATGCACTGGCATTCTCTCATTTTCTAGTATAACTTTCGATTTCCTTGTTCAGTACTTTGCTGTTGCTTTTGATTACCTCTGCACGTGGAGTTGATGTTTCTATTATGCTGTCCAAAGTAATGGTAAGTATTTCCTTGAATGACTCCAGTTAACTTGGGAGTCAAAAAAATGTATAAATTGCTAGTTCATGTTTTTCTTTCTATTATTCATTTGTTGACACTGAATTTCATCTACAGACATGCTGTCCATACACCAAGATTTGATATTTCATTGGTTTAAGTACTTAAGAGGGACTTAAGTAATACATTAGTCTTGTGCTAGCCTGCTGTGCAAGGGTAAATTTCACCCTTTATGAACTGATGCATGCTGTCACATTAATCATGGATGTACTGTGTATTTCCTAGGGCAATATAAAGGATCAAATTTTCCTATTAACCCCTTCAGATCTGAACTGAGTGCTGATGACATATCCAGAATGTGCACCACAAACTTGATGTATCGTGATCTGCAGTTCTGGTGATCCATCTTAGTATGACCATAGGGGAAATACAGAAGTATCAATCTCCTGGATGCTTGTAACCTTTTCAATCTCAGGATATCTCAACTAGTGTATCCAGGTGTTGAGAGATTTGTGTGGGTTGTTTTTTCCTGTTGCTCCTTCTATTTGTAACAGCTTTTTTTTTTTTTTTTTTCCCCTCAAAGCAATTCTGTAAAGATTGCCCCAAAGCCTAAAACAATAAGTGGAATTTTGAAGAAGTGACTGAGTTATGCTGATCTACCCCTTTGCTTTAATAAAAATTTTAAAAAAGGAAAATCTGTTTTTTCTTTGCTGCGTCTTGAAAGATTTTTCTAGGTGGGTGAGCAAATGGCTGGACTCAAGCTTAGGAGGTTTGATTTTTTTTTTAGCTATCTCTGATGTTGAGAATTATTTATTGACACTTCTGTTTTGCTGCCTATGACTCTGACAATGTTCCTTATGCAAATTACTTTGAGAGTTGCAGACTCAGTGTTCTATAAAAGCTTGAGATTTTTTTCAAGTATAGTGTGTCATAACATATAACAGGATTTGCTGATATCTCATTTGTCTTTCTGCTGGTCACCAAAAATATAATCAAATTGATAAACCAAATAAAATGTGTCTCCTTCATATCCCCCAAACGAGGGAGGAAATGTAAAGCTTCTTCCTACTTTCTAAAAATACCCAAAAGAAATAAAGCTGCAATATAAGGGGTGTAAAAATGTGAACAGATGGAAGAAGTTTTTTCATCCCTGCAAGCTTATCATTATTATTTTGGTGCTTCTGGTTTGGGAAGAGAACTTGATGGGGTCAGTGATCACTGATCGCTGTAAAATTGGCAAACTGTGCCCAGCTGTTCAGTGGATGCTTGTCTGACCATGGAAATCCCGCTTTATGAAGGAGAGCAGGGAGAAAAAGAGAGGAACATGCTGGTATCTTAGTGGATTTAGATTTACACAGTAACATCTGCTAAACATGCAGTGACTCTTTTACTTAGCAATTTAGACTAAAACCCATAATTATTTAATGAGCAACCTCCCTCTTCCATTTGTTTTGCTTCCCACCCCTCTCTAAAACTGCTGGCTTCAGGATCTCTATAAGGCATGCCTTACTCTCTTTACCCACTGCCCACCCTGAGTATTGTGTGCGGTGTTTTGATTTTTTTAATTTATCTTTATTTTTAAATCTTTATGAAATTGCAGGGAAGGAGGAAAGGAACAGGACCTTCCAATGACAGTCCATAGCTCGTGACAGATGCCTTTTGACATGACATTTTAGGGACTTTGAGGCTCTTGATAATAATATTCGTGGTTCAGGAATGACCTTGTGTATCAGAAGGTCTTTGCCTATCTTGCATGTCACCATGAGTTAAACATTGTGGTGAAACAGCACAAAACCAATAACTGCTGTGTCTGAGCCTCCTGCAGCCTCTTTATCCCCTTGTCATGTTAGGAAGAAAATAAAAATGGATGTATCTTTCTAGAAAATAAAGGGAAAAAAAATGTTGCTGAAAGGAAGTAGCTGTTAGAATATACTGCTTAATCTACAGGCTGTGCTGCTACTTCATTCAGTCATGGGTAGTATATGGCAAAAGAACTGCAAGAAGTCTGGTATGAAGCCAGTCCAGGACCTTCCAAACAAACTTCTGTACTCTCTAAATTATTTATGTTTTAAGCTATTCTAGTTAAACTTAGTTTACTAGAACTATAGTAACTATTAAGTAAGAGTTAATATTAAAAAGTAACTTATCCTACTAGATGGGAAGCCAAGTGAAAATCGCATTTCAGTTTCCAAAATGAACTTTTTCTCCAGCTTACTAAAACTGGTCGTGCTCATTTGGACTGCTGTCATAATTGACTGTTGTCATCAGAACTGAGGATTATTACTTAGATTCAGCAGCGGAGAACAGCAACAACTGGATTACATGCAAATGCTTGGCAATACTATTTTTTATCTAGTGATTTAAAGAAAAACAAGATCTAAAAGGCTTGGTACTTCAAATGGTGTATCACTTACAGTGAGACTGCAGTATAAGTTGTTATGGTTTTTTTCCACTGTTGCACTGTGAATTTTTGTTCTGATTGTGCTTCAGTTTTGGAATGAGTTCCCACCAGAGCAAACTCCTTATCAGAAGCTTGAAGCCAGTCTCTTGTACTTCAGTCAATGTAGTGACTACAGCTCTTTGTTGTGTGTCAGAATTAGGCTTCCAGACTTTGCGAGGGCTGAAAAGGCTGTTGCTTCTAGAGAATGGAAACTGATAGGTGGCTGGGGAAGTGGAAACAGGAGAGCAGTGTAAAGGCTATATACAGCTAATGAGCTCAGGGAAAGTAGTATTAAAGGAGCACCCAAAACTGTTCTTATTTATTTTTTTTGCAAGGGTTGCATTTATGTATATTCATTGTTAATGAAACCTTTTCTGCATGTCATGTTGGACTTACTGGTTCTGCCCCTAAGACTTGCTGAAGCCATGAATCGGGAAGACCTTCAGAGATAAGTGACTCCTTTTCCCTCCTTAGTTGAAGGTAAGGGGAGGGTCTAAAACATCATCGCTTTATTTGCTGCTGAGTTTGATGTGAAGTAGTTTTATTTCAATTCTTTTTGGTCAACAGGAAATTCTCTGTGGTAGAGAGGCGTCTCTGCAACCAGTACTGTTGTCCCACTACTGGAGGTGCCTCCTGTGCAAACATTATATGTTGTAGAATGAAAAAATGATGAAGCAGAGCTCTATCATGCCAGTCATTCACTAATACATGATTCCCTGTAGATTTAGTGACATATGTGAGAACAATTCCTGCTCTTGCCTGCATTATCCTAGTCTGATTATCAAGGGAGAGGAGATGTAGTTGGTTTCTCTGTATGGCTTATTTTTCCTCTGTTATTTTCTCTCCTTCCATATTTACCTGTGAGGTAAGCCACAACAGAGAATCTGGCTTTCAAGACAGATACTTTGTAGTTTCAACAATGATATCTATTTTTCCAAGGGAAGCTTGACTCCTTGTGTGGTAGTTGGCTGAATCAGTGATTTAGTTGAAGAATAACCCTCCTTTTGAAAACAATTCATTTGTGACAATACAAAATGGAATTTTTTTTTTATGCTTTTCCAGAAGTTTCTTGTCCATTCACTTCTGTACTCAGTCATGTGTTGGGAAATTATTTTGCACCCTTTCCCTGAGTGAGTAAGGATTTAGTCACACAGTAAAGTCTGACTAGTAGGGAAATCATAAGCCATATCCTTATCTGGTGTATATATAGTGCAGCTCTGTTGAAGTCAGTGTTGATTTAAACTGGCTGGTCATCTGATCAGCCATAGCACATGTTCCTAATTATCATTCTGCTGTGTGCATCTCCATTGTTTAGCATTTTGATCAGAAGAGGGAAGTGGCTATGACAACTAATATCACAGAATTACAGAATATCAGGGATTGGAAGGGACCTTGAAAGATCATCTAGTCCACTTCCACCTGCCAGACCAGGAACACCTACATCAGGTCACACAGGAACGCATCCAGGCGAGTTTTGAATATCTCCAGAGAAGGAGACTCCACAAACTCTCTGGGCAGCCCGTTCCAGTGTTCCATCACCCTCTCTGTGAAGAAGTTTTTTCCTCATATTTAAGTGGAACCTTGTATGTTCCAGCTTGCACCCATTGCCCCTTGTCCTATCATTGGCTGTCACTGAGAAGAGCCTGGCTCCATACTCCTGACACTCACCCTTTACATATTTATAAACATTAATGAGGTCACCCCTCAGTCTCCTCTTCTCCAAGCTAAAGAGACCCAGCTCCCCCAGCCTTTCCTCCTATGGGAGATGCTCCACTCCCTTAATCATATTTGTAGCCCTGCCCTGGACTCTCTCAAGCAGTTCCCTGTCCTTCCTGAACTGAGGGACCCAGAACTGGACACAATATTCCAGATGGGGTCTCACCAGGGCAGAGTAGAGGGGGAGGAGAACCTCTCTCGACCTACTAACCACCCCGCTTCTAGTACACCCCAGGATGCCATTGGCCTTCTTGGCCACAAGGGCACAGTGCTGGCTCATGGTCATCCTGCTGTTTACCAAGATCCCCAGGTCCCTTTCCCCTACGCTGCTCTCCTATAGGTCAGTTCCCAACCTATACTGGTACCTGGGGTTGTGCTTACCCAGATGCAAGACTCTACACTTGCCCTTGTTACATTTCATTAAATTTCTCCAACTCTCCAGCCTGTCCAGATCTCACTGGATGGCACCACAGCATGTCAGCCACTCCTCCCAGTTTGGTGTCATCAGCAAAGTTGCTGATGGTGCACTTTATTCCCTCATCCAAGTTGTTGATGAATATATTGAATAATACTGGGCCCAGTACCGATCCCTGAGGGACTCCACTAGATACAGGCCTCCAACTAGACTCCGTCCCATTGACCACCACTCTCTGGCTTCTATCCTTCAGCCAGTTCACCATCCACATTACTACCCTATTGTCCAGGCCACACTTCCTCAGTTTGGCTGCAAGGATGCTGCGGGACACAGTACCAAATGCTTTACTGAAGTCAAGATAGACCACATCCACTGCTTTACCATCATGTATCCACCTGGTTATGTCTTCATAAAAGGCTATCAGGTTGGTTAAGTATGACTTCCCCTTGGTGAAGCCATGTTGACTGCCTCTTATGACCCTCTTATCCTTGATACGCCTAGAGACAGCGCCAAGGATAAATTGTTCCATTACCTTTCCAGGGACATAGGTGAGGCTGACCAACCTATAGTTACCCGGGTCCTCCTTCTTGCCCTTTTTGAAGACGAGCTACATTTGCTTTTCTCCAGTCCTCAGGCACCTCTCCCATTCCCCACGACTTGCCAAAGATGATGGAGAGTGGCCTAGCAATGACCCGTGGGCACATCCCATCAGGACCCATGGATTTATGGATGTCTAGATTGCTTAACTGGTCCTTAACACAGTCCTCATTAACTGAGGCAAACTCCTCCTCTGTTCTGACTTCCTCTGAGGCCTCAGGAGTATGGGGCTCCTCTGGCAGTATAGACAAAGAAGGCATTCAGTAACTCTGCCTTCTCTATATCTTGTGTCACCAGGGCACCCACCTCATTCATCAGTGGGCCTACATTGCCTCTAGTGTTAGTTTTCTCTGCAATGTATTTGAAGAAGCCCTTTCTGTTGTCCTTGACCCCTCGTGCAAGGTTTAATTCTAAGGAGGCCTTAGCTTTCCTAGTTGCATCCCTACATCCTCTGACAGCAGTCTTACATTTCTCCCAAGTGGCCAGGCCCTGCTTCCATGCTCTGTAGACTGTCCTCTTCCACTTGAGTTCCCAGCAGTTCCCTGTTTAACCATGCAGGTCTCCTGGCTCCCTTTCTTAACTTCCCACCTGTTGGGATGCTCTGATCTTGAGCTTGGAAGAAGCAGTCCTTGAATGCTAACCATCTATCTTGGGCCCCTTTACCTTCAAGTACCCTATCCCATGGGATTTCCCCTAGCAATTACTTGAAAAGGCCAAAGTTGGCCCTACTGAAGTCCAGGGTTGCGATTCTGCTCAGTATTCTGTTCCGGCCACATGAGATCCTGAACTCCACCACCTCATGATCGCTGCAACCAAGACTGCCCTTAACCTTCATGGCTTCAGCCAGACCCTCCTTATTAATGAGTATAAGATCTAGTAGCGCTCCTCTCCTCATTGGCTCATCTACTATTTGCATCAGGAAGTTGTCATC
>VXBJ01003639.1:0-39793 GCA_013400055.1 Nycticryphes semicollaris
CACCCACCACAATGACCCGTCTCTTTTTCCTTTTGGATATCTAATCTAAACCTCCCCTGCTGCAGCTTCAGACCATTTCCCCTGGCCCCATTTATTCACTTGGGAGAAGAGGCCAACACCCACCTCTCTACAATCTCCTTTCAGGTAGCTGTAGAGGGCAATGAGATCTCCCCTCAGCCTCCTCCAAATTAAACATGCTGAGTTCCCTCAGCCTTTCCTCACAGGCCTTATTCTCTAGACCCCTCTCCAGCTTGGTGGCTCTCCTCTGGACATGCTCCAACACTTCAATGTCCTTCTTGTAGTGAGGGGCCCAGAAATGAACACAGTTCTGGAGGTGAGGCCTCACCAGTGCCAAGTGCAGAGGCACAATCACTTCCCTACTTCTGCTGGCCACACTATTCCTGATACAAGCCAGGACACTGTTGGCCTTCTTGGCTGCCAGGGCACACTGCTGGCTCATGTTAAGCTGTCTGTCCACCAGCACGCCCAGGTGGATGTCACATTAGCCACGCTCCAGTCATCTGGTACCTCCCCATTGATCAGGATAAATGATGAAGAGAGGCTTGTTGAGCTCCCTGACTACTCTTGAATGAATCCCAATGACCACACTGCTGGGGAAAAAAGCACAAACTTCCAAAACAACTGCCTGTCCTTGTATCCAAGAGGCCAAGCATTTCACCCAGCGGCAATGCAGAGGGGCTGTGTCCAACCCTGCAGGTAGAAGAGGGAGGAGATATCAGTGTTGTTCTTGCCTATTAGGAACAAAAGGTCTCCTAGATGCTAAAGCTTTTGGGGAAGGGAGATTACTAGAAACCACTCTCAATGGCATTTCAGTCAACACCATTAGCACAGCCCTGAGGAGCTCAGGGTTTCACCCTTTAGTTTTATCACACATTTAGACACAACCACCACAAATCATAGAACCATAGAATAGCTGGAAAGGACCTTAAGGATCACCTAGTTCTAACCCCCACTGCCATGGGCAGGGACACCTCCCACTAGACCAGGTTGTTCACAGACCCATCCAGCCTGGCCTTGAACACTTCCAGGGATGGGGCATCCATAACTTCCCTGGGCAACCTGTCCCAGTGTCTCACCACCCTCACAGCAAAGATTTTAATATCTAATCTAAATCTCTCCTTTTTCAATTTACCATTACCTCTCATCCTATTGCTACACTCCCTGACAAATAGTCCCTCTCCCATCTCTCCTGTAGGCCCCCTTCAGTTACTGGAAGGCTGTTACAAGGTCTCCTCGGAGCCTTCTCTTCTCCAGGCTGAACAACCCTGGCTCTCTCAGCCTGTCTTCGTAGGAGAGGTGCTCCGTCCCTCTGGTCATTTTCATGGCCCTCTGCTGGACCCGTTCCAACAGGTCCATGTCCAAATGAGGAGAGTTGTTCAACCAGGGGCCCTACAGGGACCAAAGAGAAAGCGAACGACAGCAGCAGAGGGGGAAGCGAATAAAGAAACCAACCACAGTGAGAGGGGCTGTGTGTAAAGGGAAGGCAGCAACAGGAGATGAAGGAACCGTGGCCTGGCAAGAGAGACTCCCTGGCTCTCCTTGGGAGCCCTAGGCTTCCTGTCAGCACCTCATGCCTCGAACCTGCTTGGCCTCCAGCAGGAAGGGCAGATGGGGTCGGGGCGAGTTGGGCTACCAGCGCTGATTTCTCGGCTCAGGGGGCTTCCCTGGGGGCTGGGGCCCGGTGCAGGGCAGCGGGGCCCGGTCGCCGCCGCCTCTGGGCGCCTGCTGGACCGGCGCGCGCGCTGCGGTTGGCGGTGACCGCCAGCAGAGGGCGCTCGCGCCCCGCCGGGGGCCGCTGCGGAGCTTCCCTGAGGGAGCAGAGCGCGTCCGGACGGATTTTCTGCGGGAAAGCTGGGACAACCCAGCTTCTTGCCCCCGCGCCTACCTTCGGAACGCTCAGCGTGGGGACTGAGCCGAGGAAACCTTGCCGGAGGGTGCGCAGGGCTGACCTGAGGGGGGCGCCATGATCCAGGAGGTCTCAGGCTGCCACTGCGGCCCCACCACGGCCGGTACCGCCTCTGCTCCCCTCACCGCCGGGCTCCGGGCCGCCTGACTCTGGGTCTCATGGCTTCACTCCTTCCGGGCCACAGCACTTCCCACGGAATACGGGCCGTCCGTCAGGTAGAGGGTCTCTCTGGCAAAGTCCTACAGGCCCATTGTCGCTGACCAAACTGACCATGCCACCTTCTGAATCGTAGCACCAGTGTAGGAGCCTCTCTCCTTTTTCTCTCATTTTACTTCATGGGCGGGGGGGCGAGAATAGCCCTTCACATGGCTCATCAGGTCATTTCTTCTCTGCAGATCCAGCTCCACACGTCTTCTCCACTGGGCATCTTCCACACCGCTTGCTTGAGATGCTTTCCAACCCACGGTGAGAGGAGCCTCTCCATTTGCCACCAAATGGTTGTCAGGAACAGGGAGGAAACGCCTGCTCACCCCATCCAGCGTGGAGTCTGCTTCCCAGTGAAGTGTCGAATGTCTCTTGCAGGTAAGTTTACATGGGTATGCAGACCCAGACTGTTGATTGCCTGTGATAGGTATGAGAACAGAGCACCTTGCAAGGCCAGCTAGAAAAGCCTTCAGAGGTGTCTGAAACGTACAGGAAGTTGAATTGTCCACAACTGGAAGCAAGTTGTTTTAGAGCAGCAGACTCACTAAAAACAGCATTTGTGAGATCTGGTAGATGTGTTCTGGTCTAAGTATGGGAACTGTGCTTATAGAGAATACCCACAAATAGACCTGGCCTGTTTTCTTGTGGTCAAAGTCAAAGATCCTGTGCTCAGCAGACTTTGGCTAGAAGAAGCCCTATGTGAGCTGCCATGACACCCTTTGTGTTGGTCCAGTGTACCTTCTGCTACCTCTCCAGCTGAGGACAAGCAGTTACAGAAAAGCTAATATTTCTAACAAAGTTTCCACCTCTGCCTAAACCTTAGATGTGCAAAAATTCCTTGGCAAAAGTCAGGCATTTCTCAGGTGTTAAATATTTCATTTTTCCAAGTGATTTTGTTTTCAGACTCCAGTCAGTAAGCATGCTAAAGACAAGACTAGTGTTTCATGGCTTCTGCCCACCTTCCCCTTCATTGTTACAAAAGTTGGTGTTCTCAGCCATGTCTGATCCCTCTTACTGCATCAAGCTACCTCCCAGCTGCCTGTCAGGCTGCAATCTGCTCTTCTTCTCCTATTTCCTGTCTGCCACTGAAGGCACAAAACGTCACAATCTGACAACCATCAAGCTGCCAAAATCCTACCCAATGTGAGCCAGCATATCCTGAATTCAGTGCAGATCTTCCTATTAGCTTCAGCCAGCATGGACCAGAAATCCTCTCTGCTGCTGGAAGTCCTTTCAAAGTCAAGGGGCTTTTGCCCCCACCCAGGCAGCTCCCAGCCATCACAAGGCTGTTCCCAGAACCTGCTTTGTAAATGCAGTGATCAGAGAGTTCAACAGAAGCAGCCTTGTGGAACTTAGAAAGCCATTTGAACAAGGCGATTTCTAAGAGCATTAAGTACATCTGAAGAAATCAGAACTGACGGAGGAAGTGGTCAGGTCCAAATTATTATACGAGGCCAAAGGGTTTAGTAAAAAAGTACTGAAGCCAAGTTACTGGCTCCATCTTAGCAATAGCTTACCACTATCTTCTGCTGCCTTAAAAACATGGAGGAAAGCTGCCACACACATTTTTATCATTGTCTCTCTATACACAAAGTACCTGACACAGCAAGAAGAAACCTCTCCAAGGAGGCCAATCAGTCCTGAAGCACATTTTGGAAACAGCCATTGGAGCTCATGAATAAAAAGTAAATTACGAAGTGCATTAGAGTATCCATGTGTCAGCTAATACCCTTCTAAGGGGTTTCTGGCATTATCACAGACATCAGACAGAAAAGATCTTATTAGACCTAGCTCATCCTTGGGGAACACAGTAGGATTAATCTCTCTAGGGTAAGTGCAAGTGCTTCGTTTTACCTAAGGACGAGAGATTTGCAATTAATTTCTCATCTGCATGGTCCTAAGGACAGGTGTGCTGAAGAGTGGAGCTGGGCAAGTGCTCCTCTTGTCCTGTCCAGAGCTTTACACCATTACTGCAAGCCCAAAGGGAAAGCAATTCCTTGCTGCTCAACTGTCATTTGACTTGATCATACTCCTCATATACCTACCTGGTATCAGTCACATCCTTTATTCCCCATCAGCTGGCAATGTTCATCGCTGCTTCCCCTCTCTCTGCCATGGAAGCCATCCAAAACGTACGCCTGGATCTGGTTGGTCCAAGGGGTTGTGAATATCCACAATGCGCTTGCTCAGAGTGGTGACATCCACAAGAAAGGAAAATGCTCTGAAGAGGTAACCCGGACACTGAGCTCTCCTTCTATCCAAAAAAGGGGCTGAAAAGTGGCTTGGAGCTTATCAGAGCACTGAGAGTCCTCAAACATGGTGAGGTGTTAACGGGGCGCTGCCAGGACATCACACCAACTAGGGTCTTTTTGTGTCCCTCAACAAACACCTATTTTTGTGCATGCTGTCTTGTCCTTCATTCCAGGGATTAGTTGCAGGTCTTTTTCCCATGACAGCAGTGTGCCCCAAACCCGTCTTTTTCCCATCCTGTTTCCTTTTTCTGGGTTTTCCAAATTCCTCTCCAAGTGCAGTGCAGGATTTGGTAATCCCCCCTGTTTCTGGGGGCTCTCCTTCCACCTTACCTGCTAGATGTTAGGGTTCCCATTCCTTTCCCCATCACAGGAGCTCTGGGCTGACACATCCCTGCACTGCTCCTATGTCCAGTGGTTCTTTCCCCAACTTTTCCCCCGTACAAATCGTCCCTCCAAGTATCTGAAGACAAAGCAAGGCTGTTCAATAGATTAAGATGTTCTCTGGGAGGAACAGGATCAGGAGGATGATGGAGGCTGGACTTCACTGTGAACAAAGTGGTTGAGGTCTCTATTTGTGCGGCAAAAGCCAGTACAAGCATTTTCAGATCTACAACTCTCACTTGCTGTTAATCAAGCATCCTCATGTGTGGGCTGTAAGCAATTCTGCTGTCAGTCTTTTTCACTGCCATTGGTTCCACTTTCAACTGTAATATTGACTGAAACAGCAATGGATAAAAAGGAGCCTCAACAACAGTCACCAGGCTCAAAATTCCCATCGCTGAGTCAATGTGTATTTTGAGCCAAATGCAAGAGATCTAACAAGAAAAGCTGGGAGAAAATACATATTAAGCTAATAGTCTGGTAGTTTGGACGCTTCCCTGGGAGATGCAATACCAAATTCCCTTAGAGAAAGGAAGCGGTGAAGCAGAGTCTTCCAGCATCCTGGACAAACTGTACCCACTGGGCTGTTTGGTAGAAGGGAGGTAATACTGGTACTTCCATTCCCTCTCTACCTCCTGCCTTGCCTTCTTGCTGGAAACTCCACTAATGGTCTTCGAAGCAGCCATCAAGTACATGGGCAAGAAAAACTCAGTGCATACAAGCCCTGTTGAAGGGTCCTGAAGCAACCTTCTTCCCCAAAGGTTCTCCAGGAATACTAGGAATATAAACTCTCATGGGATAAAGAGTGGGTGAATGATTAAAGGACGGGGAAATAAAAGGTGGAAATAAGCAGGCATATTTTGCAATGGAGGAAGTTGAGCAAGGCAGCTTCAGAGGGATGAGTGTTGAAGGCTGTGACCTGGCAAATGAGTAGGTAATAAATGCGACGAACCTCCTGGTGGCATGAGGATGTGCTGAGTAAAAGCAGAAGGGTTATCTGCAAAGAGCTGAAAAACAACCATATGCTACCAAGTGACAAGGTGAGAAAACAGCAGAAAAACTGGAACCTTGAAATTCAAAATAATGGACATGGAAAAAACAGTCATTGCATCAAGATGGGCTTGAGCTGGTTCTTAGAAATAACATCAGCTCAGTTTATGTTCAGTTAATAACTGAATATGTTATTTGGTTTTCTATTATATCTTAATATTATTCTTTTTAACTGATAAAATTTCCTGTTTCCTTGTACTAAATTTCTGTTTCCACTCAGACATAAAACAGGCATGTAAATTAATCAAATTTTAAAAAGAAATATATCATCCATCATTTTCTGACATATGAATGTGGACATCAGATATGTGACCTGTAAATACATGTAGCAATCTGTATTTTAGTAATTAATTTATCCCCGATTAAGAAAATATACTGTAATTACAATGCAAAGGGTCATGTTTATTTGCAAACCAGCATGCTACACTGAGAATCAATGCGTCTTTCTTCAGCAAAGCATCTAAAAAGTCTAAGCACAGGACAGAATAAAAAGTAACCTATAATGGATTTCTGTGCGTCCAACAGCAATTACGTGTAAATGCTTAAGCTTCATTTAAGTCACTCTCCTGGTTTATTTCTCACTGCAACATAACCAGCCCAGAAACGTTCCTCCCAATCTGTCAGAACAGGGTGCAGCTAAAGTACAAGCCAGAGCCAAACTGCAGCTGCTGGTGGATTTGCAGTGAACATCCCCCCACCATGGATGAGAGCTTACCCAGGGACAGTAAGCCTCCCCATGGCTCATTGCTGCTCACCAGGGAGAGGGACAGCCAGCCTCCCCAGTGCTGCCATCCCAGTGGGAGCCCAGCAGGCTGGTTCTGGAGCACAGGACACCTCATGCTTGCTCAGGCCGTGGCGTGAGGACCCGGCAGGCTCCTGGGCTTGCTGCCAGCTGGGCATCTCACCTGCTTGGCCCCTTTGGGAGGTCCCACTCAGACTCCATCAGCCCTGTTGTGATAGAAATCTGGGCCCGTTCTCTTGCTTTCCAAGTCTCTCTATAGTCTCCAAAAAGGACCAAATTCTGCTTTCTTCTCTGACACAAAGAGATGCCCTTCTGAAAGAACAGCCCTTCCCTTAAGGCTTCCTGTTTTGAGCCAATTGTGGCTACGAAGCCCACAAATACAAAGCCCTGTAAGGAAAAACTTTTGTTGTTCCCTGTCACATGGGAACAGAGGTGAAGTCCAGGAGCCAGCAGAAATTCAGCATTTCACCCACTTCAGTGCTTTGAGAAACCAATACAGCCTTTACCCATGTGTTTAGACACTGCCAACTGAGCTTTTCAAGTCTGCCCTGTATGAAACCACTCAAATGTAGTCAATTTTAAAACAGACTAGACTGCAAGTGGACCATTTGCCTTAACACCTCCACCCCCAAAAGAAAAACTTGATGAAGCTGAAGTAAATTTTTCTCCATGTTCCCAAAGGCACGCTCCAAGACTTCTCTGTCGCTTGTCACTCGGGACACTGCAGTAGCAGAGAGACAAGTGTGTGCTTATGTACAGGGTTTCACTCTGCCTCTCCCTTTTCTCTTGCAGTGAAACGGTCAGAGTCTCTGGTTTTTCCTGTTCTGCTGGCCACTAGGCTGCTGGGAAAACACCTCCTGGGCTCTTGTCCAGGCTGGCTTTGCTCCTCTATTGATTGTTATATGAAGAACTTGCCTGCCTTTTCTTGACCTCAGTCAGGGATGGGGATGTTTTTGCCTGTCAGCACCTTTCCGTAAGGCACTTCCCATCATTTTGGCTCATTCCAGCCACAAAGACGACACAATGCCAGTAAGCACACCCAACGTGCTGATTCTGCTGAGTCTGTTTTATGTAGGTTGAGATATGACCCACATTTTGACTGTCTAATAAAGATGGCTCAGTTAAAAACCAAATCTGGCTAAAAAACTACAAGGAAATCAGGGCAAACAAATCACAGCTGTGGAACTAATGCTAGTTTCAGTGTTGTTTATTTCATGGAAGACTTGAAATCACAGGCAAGAGGGAAACTCTGTGGTTGCTATGCTGTAGGTATAACCTCATCAAGCTTCTCATCAAGAAGAGGCAATTTCTTGTTTTGAGCCTTAACAGTTAGCAGAATATGGTGCAACTCTCAGATGTTTGGTTTCCACGAGGGACTTTTGGGTCAACTTGAAAACTTCACATGTGCAATATTCTCCAGTTCCCACAGTGTCCAGTGTGGCAAAACTCATGCAAGCATCACCATTAAGAGGCAAATACTCAGCAGGCAAGAAGCCTGTTCTATGCACTCCTCTCTGCTCCTTCTTTTTCCCCAGGCTGTGTGTTGAACATGAGTTGAGGAAGAAATACAAAGCAAAAAAGGTCATAAAAGAATCTGCCAGTCAATAATATTGGGGCTGCAAAGAACGTTAAAAGCAAATAGATGTGCATTTATTGTATCCCACTATTAACATCAAATGGGATGGGTCTGGGAGGAAATGAGACTGAAATCTCCCCAAGACGCCCTCCGTGCTGTGCCTGCAGCAGAAGGTGGCACAGCAGAGCCCGGCTATGCGGAAGCCCCAAGGCCATGAAGCCCCAAGCGAGCACATCCCAGTTGTTTCTGCCACGTGTGGGCAGACACATTCCAGGTGTTATCTCTGGCACATCGTTCTTTGGGCATGACACAGCCTGTTCCCTTCATAAGTTATCAGCTGAGCCTCCCAGCTCCAGTTAAACCAACTCAATTTTGGGTGTGAGATTCAAAGAAGATGCAAATGTATCTAGACCTTGTTGACAAAAATCAAGTGAGCATCAAGCTCTTTTGTTCAGCCAAGCGCTTCACTTGCTCAGCTCCGTCTGGCCTTTCAGCTCAGCTGCAGGCAGTCACAGCTCCCCTGCCAGGGTCAGCACAGCGCTTGCTCTTGCTGCACTGGGTCTCGAGCAGCAGAACAGCAGCCACCAGCCACAACAGATGAACTCTGCTGGAAGAGAAGTGCAGGAGCAGGCAGGAGGAAGCAAGAGGAGAGAACAGAAATGAAATTTAAAACAGCACCAGGACAAGTCCCTGGTTTTTTGCTCCTTGGCCATGAAACCTCTTTTTACTTACTAGCTGGTGGCATTTGCCACCATCACAACATGAGGTTAGGAAACAACATTCAGGCCTAGTCTTTGAACACATCCTAGTTTCAGTCTCTGAGTTTTTGTGTGCCAAAAGCTGAGAGGCCTCTGTCGGTAGCCAAGAGCATCACTGGTCTGGCAGCTATGCCTCCCCACCTAGCAGCACACACCTCCTGCTTGTAGGCAATGTAGAGGGAAGCAGAATCAGGGGGCTCAGTCCAGGCCTTGATTAAAGCATGGATAAGTGGTATGTAGTATAGAAATGAGAAATCTCTAGGGAAAAAAAAAAACCAAAAACCAATCCAACAAACCAGAACTGTACTGTAGGAAGTTGATCAGCGGGAGCGCACACAAGCCGCAGGGCCTCCTTACTGCCAGGCTCAACAGAGAGAAAGCAAATGTAGGTGCTCTGCTGCTAGCCCCAGGTGGGAAATGGCCGCAGGCTTTCAAGGAGGGTACAGACTCCTACATCATGAGCTCTTGGAGGAAAGTAGGCAAGACGTGGCCTGCAACTCCTGGTGAGCTTACACATTTCTGTATATAAAAGAACCTTTTTCCTGATGACAGTCATACATCGCCCAGAGAGACCATGCAGTCTCCATCCTTGGAGGGTTTTTTTTCAAGACCCAACTGGATAAAGTCCTGAGCAACCTGGTCTGACCTCAGAATTGACCCTGCTATGGTTGGAGGCTGGACAAGAGACTTCCTGAGGATCCTTCCAACCTGAGTTACCTTGTGGTACACTGAAAATTCTGCAGCCCCCAGCCCTGCAGTTTGGGAAGCCATGCAGCTTGCTGCAACACCCTGGTTTCACTGCCCACAGGAGCACCCACTTCAGTTGGCCACGCTTTGCTGTGCTACACACAGCCCAGCCCACTTTAAATTAGTCAGACACTAAACATTTGGGAAAAACACAAGCTGGCTGTGACACACTGAAATCACCTTCTGGAGGGAGACAGGTCCATGCAAGCAAAGGAGAAGCCAGAGAAAGGTACTTACCTGCTGTGACCTTGCATACCAAGCGCGGCAAATCCCCACAAGGTTCCTTGGCCACCACCCGGGTCTCCCCCCAGCTGAATGCAACTCCCCGAGGCTGCGGCAGTGGAAAGTGGGCAAGGGTCCGCCCTTCCTGGACAGTGGCAGCAGCCGGTCTTTATTGCAGCAAGGGGATGTAGGAAGCTGCCATCAGCCACTGCCTGCCTTGGGGAAATCAGGCTCCAAATCTAGACCTTGGCCTGCAACCAACCTGACACACAAATTCAGACCTACTCCTCTCACACCCAACTGAAGCCGAAATCTTTGCTAGGGGATGGGGCTTCTGCTGCAGAGCTCTGAAGGAAGTATTTCTATGGGCCTGCCCCCCTTTCCAGCATTGCCTCAAATAGCACAGCAAGGATTTCCTCACTACAGCTAATAGCAGGAAGAGGTGAAGGCGTATGTACAAGCTTCAACATCTCATTGCCTCGCTCCTGTCCATTAGCAACCACCTCAGCAAAGCCCATGTCTCTGCTCCAGCAGACTGAAGTGTCTGCAAGGAGACAGCAGATTGCTTTAAAACAGGATTTGTTAACTGTCTACCCAAAAGAAGGTGCTAGGTGATGAGAGAAGAATTATGTAAAGGTTTTAAAAGCAGGCAAGACAACCCTCCCAAGTTGTGCCTGGTTCATGGGGACCTTTCCCACAAAAGGGAAAAAAAAAAAGTAGACAAGGAATACAAATCTGTTTCTAGGAAAAGAAAACATCACTTTTTTGGGAGAAATGGATAAAACAGGAAGGCAGCCCCTGCTACCTGCACTCCTCCCACAGCCACCCACCTTCTGCTCAGGCTGTAAGGAGATGCCTGCAAGTCAGATCTTGCCCTGGTCTAGGGTGACTTAGCAGTGGGCATGGTGGAACGTGGGAACCTCTGGCATGAATTCATTTTGAGTGTCGGCCAGACAGCTCCTTGACCTGCTTTAACTCAATTATCAGTACCCCATTACATATGGTAAGAGAGCTTCTGGTTTTCTTTCCAAGATTCAATCCCTATTTTTCAATCAGATGGTTTTATTTTCTCTTCTGCTTCAGAGCTCTCTTGGTCAAGTACTACACTGCTGGGAAGAGACAGATTTTCTTTCCCTAAGTGCCTTTTAAAGGATCCATTCAGTGAACCTGGGAGATGATTTCCTGCAGACCAACCTTGCTCCACGTTTTTGAACCATGCAGAACGGTGATCCACCAGGCCAAAAAAAGCTCAATTCAAAACACATCCAAGGTCATTTCTCATTTCAAAGGCATTTGTCATTTCTGGAAAACAAACCAAACCTAACTCCTGCTATTGCACGCTCAAAGGTTTGGCTCTGGCACGCTGAAAGCTATGTGTGCTCTTGGGCACATACACCAGGCAAGTTTGGGTTTGACCTAAATCATCATCAATTTTTGGTGGTAAATGATAAAATCTCACTACCCCTCCTTTACCGTATCAGCTTGGTGAAGCTCACAGCCACTCTTAAAGGTAGCAAAACCTTGGAAACGGGGGAAGAAAATACATTTGTGTGGCAATACAAGTAAAAGGACAGCAGATGAAGGGCAATGTATACATAGCAACTAATGGCCCTCAAAGGGATGAAAAGTAGCAATCTGATGAATGAAACTTTTCTATCACCAAGCACTGAGAAGAGTGGTATAAGAAGAAAGCAGAAAGAAACAGACATTCTGGAAAGTCTTAAACAACAAACCCAACAAAATCAGAAGAAAATGGTTTAGAAGAGCCTTTAAAATGAGTTTTATTGTCAGAATTTTACAAGTAGCCTTCAGTGGCATCATACAAGAAGAACTCTGTTGCAAAACTCTAATAAATAGTCTGCCCCAAGTCCCAAAATATTTTCTGAAATAAAATAAAAACCAAACTTAAAAATAAGAGAATAAAAGCAAGACTTCAGGATGCTCAGAGATGTTAGCAATATTTCCCATTTACAAATAATATCAGGCATTATATAAATCTCCTTCATACAAGTCATTAAAAAACCCAAGACATTCTAAACCTTTACAAAAGCACTCCAGAAATAGTTCCAAAGAGATCCATTTCCATGACAAAACATTAGAGAAGAACTCCATGGGGATTAGCATCACAAATGAAGTTTGAGGTTGAAGTGTAGTGTGTACTTGTGTGGAGCAAGATTAAAGAGCATGAAAAAAGGATTTGAGAAGAGCGTGGAAGTTTCTGTGACAAGACTGTGCCTGATGATTTTAATCTGTCTATTTGAGAATGTGGTGAAGGGGAGGGAGTGGATGCTCTTGAAATTAACCCCCAAATATACTGCACTTTACGCAAGGCAGTATTTATTAAGGTAGTGACTGTATCCTCAGAAGGGAGTAGCAAAGGTTTCTCAGCCACCTGCACAGTTCAATGCCTGTGCAGACGGCGGCACTTAAAACTCGTATTCTGACACCTACTAGGTATTTTCTGGAGAGGTAACACGTTGTGGCAAGTTAACTGTTCCTTCAAAGAACAAGAAATTAACTTTCCTGGCACGAGGCAGTTTGGGAAATCTCATGCTAGACAGTTTCACTGGGGACTAGGGATTTGGGAGCTCCAGTCCTGTTCCCAGTACTTTGAAGAATACACTTCTCTAATTCACCTTCACATATTCCTCCGTCTACAATAGTAAAAGATTTCTAAGACCTCTCATGTAATAAAACACAAGTTGAGTAAACATTTCTCAAATCTGTTGCGATTTGAGAAGTCCAGGGAAATGGAATGGGAGGGCAGGTGCATGGAGGTGGATTACATGGGCTTTCAGGGAAACAGTTCAGGGGAAAGAAATCTTCATCTCTATACAACTTCAGCCCAAGTCTTCTGCACGTATGCAAGGAAAAGATTCCCTGGGAAGGGAAGGGGACTGTACTGAAGCGGTACAGCAACAGTACCCAGTATCTCTCAGCCTGCCTGATACAGCATGAACTGCAGCATGCCTAGTTTTGTTGTTTGTAAAGTTTACCTGCAGCCATTGTTTCCACGGGAAACAACAGCTACGGGAAATGCTAATGCAATAGATGTGTGATAATATGCCTCACCCATGGCTTCCATCTCTAGTCTCTCTCCAAATGTTGTGATGCTGGTTGTACTGTACCATACACTATGGACACGCGTTCTCTGTAATGTATGGGAAGGTAGCACTAGCCATCAAGCGCAATTTGCTAAGGAGACACCTAAAACATTGCATTACATCCCCTTGTCTGTGGCATACTTCAGAAAACAATGTAAGAAGAGCAGTAAAATAAACATTTCCTTCTAATTTTCTAGATGTCGTAATATTTGCCAAAGCTGCAAGGAAAAGCCTATTACCTGAAACAGAGAGAAAGGAGTTAATGGAAACAGAGGCAGATGGAACAGCAAGCCTGATCCCGCCTCCAAATCATTTTGTACATAACAGATAAAGAGACAATGTGCAAAAAATAGACATTCACATTTTAGCAGTTAAACTTTTATTTTACCTTTTTTAAAATTATTTCCTTTGTTTTTTTTCTACAAAAGGCAGACATTGATTGTTGATCTGCAATTGTTCTGAGTGCGCGCAGAGATGCAAAAAAAGGGCTATTGGAGGATGAAGGACAGAGAAGTGCTCTGACTATACTTTCACATGTCATGATTAAGGTGGCATTAAAGCTTAAGTCCCAGTAATAATATTCATAGCAGATAGTTTCCTTCCCCGCACACTGTTCTCAGTTCATATCAATTGTGTTGAAAACCCATTCGGTGAATTTCTTCAGTTTCTCGGTTGCATTCTGGGATTCCTCCTGTAACCTCAAGTTGTCTTCCCGCAAATGTTGCACTTCAGCCTGAAGACTGGCCTTGTCCTCTTTTTCCTTAGGCAGGAGCAAAAATACAGATCTTAGTGGAAATTTTAGGTCATGCTTCCTACCTACATAGAGGCAAGAATCTCTTAAGAGAGCACAGGTCTCATTCTTTCTAAGGACTTTATGTGCAGTAACACATGGGTTTGTATCTAAGGGTCATTTGTGACATTTCATTCCTCACTTTTTGCTTGAATGAACAGGTTTTCTCTATGTTAAATTCTAATACTGAAGCTGGCTCCTCAAGTGGTGAAATAAAATTGGGCATACCCTGTTCTGTATGCACAAAATGTATGTACATCTGCTGATGGTTAACTAAATAAGGGATAGGAAATATTCCTGAAAATAATTCTCCAGCTAAAAGATGTTTTATCTGACCACAGCAGAATCTTCTTGGACCGAAGCAGGCAGTAACACAATACAGTAAGTTTCCACAGTAGAAATTATATGTTTAGGTAATACTTTCACTTTTCAACATCAGCAGGATATATTTGCACAGACTAATTTCAAGCCTTTTGCAGTGTCACCTGAATTAGGAGTGGAGGTCTCTAAATCACCCTCTTAACGTAACCAGAGGAATTAGATGCCTACAAATTGAGACACTGCACCCTAACCGTGACAATAATTAGAAGTATGGCTTCAGAAAAACAGTAAAGAAACGTCTTTTTCTTACACAAGGATGTGACTGTCATAGGCTCAGGCATGGCAAAGCAGGATTACACAGTTATTAGCATCACCTATCAGCCCTAAATGTGTCTCACAGATTTTCTGTAGATGAAATGTTTACCTTCCTTAAATCCTCTTGCAGCATTTTCAGCAAACCTTCCAGTTGGTCCACTTTAGAGGCGAGAGTTGGAGGAGATTCTTTACTGTTGAAAGCAGGAAACAAGAATAAGTATTGATATGATTTACTGTCTTCACATAGGGCAGCCAAAAGCCTTGACTATACTGAGTGGCTTTATGTAGGTATGCATGAAGAATTCACAAAAAGAACCTGACAAAGAGTACATGGAACACAAGCAGCACACTAATCAACAGAATAAATTTAACTCGTGATTAATTGGGGCCATCCCATCACTTGACTTCTCTCTGCTTCTACTCATTGTATTGTGCCTTGAGTTATCGTTGCTTTGGCCACGTTCAGGAACATCTCAGACAAGAACAAACCCACAAAAATGTTCAACTGTACTTACAAGTCTTCTATTTTCACTCCCCACCACCATCTTCAGGAAAACTTATGAAGAGTTCAGTGAAGCTTGAAGATGGCTTCCAAATAAAGATATTCCTACTCTTTTTCTTGGTTTGTAGCTGAGGAAGCCTGTGTATCTGGTGTATTGACTTACCCTGTATAAGGCTTTATCTGTGCAGTAAGCTGGTCCTCAGCCTGATCACTACTGGAGGCAGCGCTCACAGGTCTGTGATTTTCATCAGCAGCAGCAAAGAAGGAAGCTCGCTGAACTGAGAAAGCAAACACAGAGAGAAACAATGGCAGCAGAAATGATTATATGGTCACGCACAGCGCAACTGCCACATTGCAGGATTTCAAAGCAATCTCAGAAGGGTGTCTCAAGCAAGATAAGACGATGATATGACACACCAATATCCACTTGACAGAAGCAAAGGGACATTGCAAGTGTTTGCACCACGTTCTCCACTCTATGGGATTCAAGACACAAGTACTAGCTGTGGCACAGCAGTGCATGCTCACGCAGACCACGGTTCACCCTCCAGCCAAGCAGCTCTCCAGGAGGGAGCTGTTAGTGCAAAGCATAGACACCCCACCATTGTACCCAGAGTCCACCCAAGGCCAGTTCCAAGAGAGGCGGGAAGCCAAGCTGCAACAAGAACTGCGCAGAACTTCCTGGGTACAACTGCATGACACTACTCAGTAACTCAGTTACTGTATTTAGCTTCCTTCACTCCATAAAGGATCCCTTTATCTGGAAGGAAGAAAAGCTCACTGTACACAATTCACATGAGGGAAGTAAAACCAGTGTAATTTTTCAGTACCCAGACTTTTTCCCTTATGCCTTAAACGACATTTTCAGACTGAACCGTGAAACCTCTTTGCTGCCTCGTGTCTATACTTTTTTGTCCTGTAACTGCTCAGATGTTTGAACACATCTCTAAATCACCATCACACACGTTGTGACTGTAACCTACCCACTGCCCCTACCTCTCTGTTTCCCAGCACAAACAATAACATGAACACTTTTTAGTTTAATAAACTCTCCCTCAGCAGCTGCTGGTCTCTTGCTGGAAATAGAATACTATTGTCTTCTCCTGCTTGGTAAATTTTTATTCCATGCTTTCAACAAGGCAAAAATTAACATGCCTTGGTACTTGATAGATTTTTTCTGGCTCCTCTCTTTTTTTTCTTTGAAAGAAAATACGGAAGGTTAGTGCAGCTCAGGGATCCAGGCAACTGGCTGCAGTTATCACTCTTTGTAACTTCGGAGGCTTGTGCTGAAGACACCAACCAGTGATGCAGGACAGAGGTGTCCAGGTTCACAAATTGGAACTTAGGCTGGTTGGTGCTTGTCCATCCCTACTGGCACCTGGCAGAGACCAGAAACTGGGATTACATTGACATCCGACAGCTGCTCCCTCTCCAAATCCAATCCGAGTATAAACAGCAGTGAGATGAAGGTACCACCCCAACACATTACCCCAGCTTTTCCTCAGCTGAGCTGTCAGTTTGTTACCTTCACTGCACTGACTCTGCTCGCACTTCTAGAGAGAAAAGCAAGTGAGTCTGGAGCCTACGAAAGTGAGGGATTCTGGTTAATGAGAACAGTCAAATAGATGTAACCCAAAAGTGCATCTTCTGAACAGAAATTGCTGACCACAGTGAAATGCACTAAAACCTGTTTTTCATCCCCATGTGGTGGTGAAAAAACCATCACTACAAATTCATCTCCTCTTGAGGACTAAAGCTTAACTTTGCATAGTCTTTCCCAAGAGTGCACAGCAGCAGTGTGAGACATGCTGATCCTACAACTCCTACGGCAACAGAGCAGAGCACACATGTACATCTTCAACACCAGCTTAGACATGCGGTGTCTTAATGATGTATATGGCTACTACCAGAGAGCAGCCAAGAAAATAAGTTACTTCACAGCCTTCTCCAACCGTGCAGAATAATGTCTAAAAGATTCAGGATCAGCAAAAACACTTCCATGAAGGTGGGGCAGCATTTAAGCAGAGATTAGGAAAAGGCACTTGTTTAATGCACCTAGAAGACTTTTCCACCAGATTACAGTAACTGGAAGGTAAACTCCCTTTGGGCTGAAGTGTATTTAATTTTAAATTCAAACACATCTAGGCATCTTACAGTTCTTTACATTTTACTAAGTGTCAAGGAGATGGAAAGTGCCATAGGGTGGAAGGAGACTGAGGTGCAATGCTATGTATTCAGAGTACGCAAGGGGAAGAATGGCAACGGAAAAGGATATACCAACAAGGCGTATTTCCCAAATTACTTTGGCAGTGCCCTTCAGCCACACCACACAAACTTCTTGCTCGTGCAGTTAAGCAAGCCATCATTAGTTTGCTTGTAGGCTTTTCCCCCTGCTATTTGTCTTGACTTTGCACATTCATGCCAGATGTCTTTCCACCCTAGCTGTGATGTCTGAAACTGCTCTGTGTGAAATGAAAAGTAGCCAGTTTCACAGAGATTTGGCAAAACTGTAGCGCGGAGCGGTACGAAGAAGTGGTATCTGAGTATTACATCCATAGTTTTGGGCTGTTAAGAATTGAGTTGCTATTTTAAATGAGCTTAAGCTTCAGACTTAAGTAGAAAAAGTAACAGCAAAAGTCAGTATTAAAATAAATCAAATCCCCCACTCCTTAATGAAGCATGCACAAAGAACAGCTTTTCTAAGTATTATATTCTGATGAGAACTTACCTTCAAAGGCTTTGGCAGCATCTACCAAGTTTGACCAGTCCAGATCAGAGGCAGAATCAGGCAATGGCATAAGACCAGGGTCTGGCATGGGCTGCCGTCTTTGTTCCTGGATATCTGTGAGGGAGCTGTCTGAGGCAGAAAACTCTCCTAGAGTAATGCAGAATAAATTATAAACTCCATTAAAAAATCCACAAACCAAATTCCCTTCCTAATACTAAATGCATCCCTCTTTTTAATTTTTCTGGGCTAGTACTTTTGGAACCAGAACTCAGTAGAATGTTTGATCAACTCTAGTTGACCAGACAGAGCATGTTACAAGCCAGTTTTCTGGAACTGCTTCTCACCAGGACATTCAGCTCCTGTCTGACCTGCCTGAATCCTTGCAGCTTAGCAATTCAACCTCTGCCTCCCCCCAGCGCTGGGACTCTTCTACCCAATGATTCCTGCCTCTGCAAAAGCTGAAAATTCTGTGGGGAGGGCTCTGCAGCTTCTGTGCTCCCTGGCACTTATTTCTATTTGCTCCTGTAAAAGTACAAAATTGTAGGGTTTTTTCCCTCCTCTCTTTATAATCTCATAAACCAATGGGAGCAGATTTAGGCCTACCAAGATGAATCAGAGCAAGACAACCTCCAAAATTAGTTTCAAAGCATTGCACATCTCAGCAGTTTAACAAAACCTCTTAATCTTTACTGAAAAACACTACTCACACCCACCCATGAGCTGGTACACGGCCTGCTATGGGAAACACATGGGCGACCTTGAAAGAAGGATGTACAGGCCCTATAATTTTTGTGCAAACTGATACCTAGCAAACCAAACCACTTGCATTATTGCCACTAGTTAGGGAAAGACCAAATTGTGAACCAACAATTATATACTTTATTTCAGCTTACTAGCTGAACAGCCAGAAAACATGCAATGCCTCATCATTCAGCACATGTGTAAGATCAGAAGCAGCAACAACTCACTTCCCCATGGCCTCTGTCAGGATGTAAAGAAAGTTTTGAAAAATTTGCAGGTGGTATTAGAAGCCCCAGAGCTGTGGGGGTGAGGAGATGGATTGAGCTCCTGGGAGGAAGCTGCAGAGAAGTGTAAAGAGTCCATTTGGACCAGAGAGAACAGACACACAGTGTGTGGTAGGCAGGATAACGAGCCCATTGGAAGACAAACGCCGCTACCTGTGTTGTTTATTTTTTATATTTTTAACTTCAATAACTAATACAACTTTCTAATAACTTCAGCTAAATAATACTGCTGCCTGGGAAACAACAACTAGAAACGCTAGGCTGCATCCACTTCAGTTTTCTTTTTCCGCCTCTGTGTGTGTTTACTTTTCATAAATGTAAGTTCAGCTCAAAGTTAACACTATGGATTCTTGTATTATCTCCCCAGAAGAGGGCAGTTATTTGGGAAGTTCCTAATGTGAAATATTTACTATTAATGAAAAGATACACAGAATTAGAAGAAAAATTAACCATTTGAAAAATTGCTTTTTAGAAGTGTGAATTGGATTTTTAATTAAGACATGAATAAATAAGAATATTTTTAGCTCTTTGTTGTTTTCCCTCTTCAACACAAATGAAGGTGCTCTGGAATGGCTGTTCTTTGTTATTAAGATCTTTGCATTAAAAGAATTTTGTATAGCTGAAAGCCAACAAATACTTGTGATATTAAATAGCCAGCTCTACTTAATCCTTCTCTCAGCAAAGCTAAGTGTGCAGGGGGGACAATTTGCATGCCACTCAAATAGCTGGTCCAATAATCATGCAGGGCCTACATTTTGTAGGCAATGGAAAAACTTATTTTATTGACAAATGTAGAAAACTTAGGTGCTAGGAGGAGGAATCTGTTTGGTATAGAAAAGAACGTGACAGTGAAAGAAGGTTTTATGGTTTCCTTTTGGAAAAATACAGGCATCCAAACAGAAAGAGACCAGATGGCATCATTAATCTTCTGCCCCCAAGCCCTCAGAAGCCAAGGCCACCAGCCAGTTAGAAGGGTAACCAAGTCTGCCCAGTTATTTCAGTGCGTATAGAAACCAGAAGTGAAGCAAGCTCAGTTTCCTAACTCTTCTGCTAGAAACGTTACACAGAAACAACAGCTCGTGAAAATGTCAGGTTCAACACTGAGAACTGATGCCTTGTGATCACAGGCAGATGAAAGAGACTGAAAATAGATCTCTTCAGCAGCCTTCACTGTCAAATGGATCTTGTGTATCTAAATACAGACCGTGCTTAGGACCCACTATAGTGAGTTCAATCTATTGATAGCCTTGTGCTTTCCTCTTGAAACATACTAAAACATGAATAAATCAGAGCAGATATGTACTTCTTCAGAAAACATTGCAGAATCCTACACTGTGAGATCTGGTTCTATTTCTGGAAAACACATTTAGTACACATTTAGTTAGGAGGTACAGTGGGAACCTGTGAAAATTCCCTTTCTCACCAACTGAGACATTCACATGCAGCAACACACAACCTAGCAGATAATCCTACTGCAACTTGTCACTTCACTAATGGGGGAACGCTGAGTGCCTTCTTGACTACAGTCTACCAAGTAACAACTTCTTGTGAGCTCTCCATGTGTGACTAAAGTAACTCGAGTCCTGTAAAATGCACAGGGCAAGCAAATGAATTTAAAAAGCACTGGTACAATAAAAGCTGTATCTGGGAGCTGTACCTCCAAATGTCCACTGGTGGTATTTATCCACTTTTGTATCGTTATTTTCCTAGTAGTATTTTGTTCCCATAATCCCACACTAAAGGAACTGACACCTGAAGTTGTCACTGGTGGAGAAGCAGGCATACATTATTTGCCCATTGGTCCAACCAGTCCAGATGACTCCTGGAAAAAATGGTGAAAACTTACAGCCAATGAAGCAAGCTTTTGTGCTCCCTCCACCAGGTAACGGCATGACTGGTCACACAGTCTTACACCCACTGAAGCAAGGAGAAAATATATTCCCACCCTATTTTATGTTTTCAGGCATTTGACTTGACTTTCCACATTTTAGCAACATTGAGATGGAAGTACTACTTGCTGTAATGAACGTTTTCCCTTAAAATGATTCACAAGGGATTCCTTTCAAAGTAGAAAAATGGGAAATACACTTACCATGTAGTGATTTCATTCCCAAAGTATATGATGGTCTCCGTAACGGCAGCGACTTTGGGAGAGAAGGGTAGGTGCTGGTGAACAGGACATCGTTTGGCATGGCTTGGTCCAAGAGCGAGGCCCGTGAGGTGAAGAAGTGGTCTCTTTGACCACTATAAATACTCTCATCTGACAAAGTCCTTTGCAAGGCACGCCTTGTGGTAGGAGTGCTGGGAAAGGGAGACTGACAGGACAGAGTGTGTGACTATACATTCATAACAACAAATAAAAAGAAATGAGAAAAAAACTCAATCAATAAGGAAACTTGTGAAGTGTACGTTGAAGTAGTTTTTTAAAACTTTTTGGTTTTTACTAAGAAAGCAAGTGTTAACACAGTATGTTTTCAGAGTGGATTGGAAAAAAGAAGTAGAGGAATCTGCTTTGAAGGAGATTGTACCTAGATAACACATATAGGTCATTTTTAGCTGCTCTCACATTCTAATTTTAAATACCCTTCAGACTTCTTCTGAAGTGGAAATCTCAGGCAGCCCTTGTGGATTCTAGAGCTGACGTGTAGCAGCAATAATGTTTACAGAAACAGCCTGAATGCTTCATAAACCAGAGCTCTCCCTCGTGCCTGGGGGAGGCTGCCTTCCTGCAAGCAGAGCACCAGCAAATGCCAACTAATTAAAAGTCTCATATTACTTAGCAACTTGGAACGCCCACCACCGCTTTGATTCTTCAGAAGGACTTGAATCAAAATTAAGGAAATAGTCCCATGAGTAAGACAACTTGTGTCTTACCCCCACCGTCATCCCAGCTTCCTCCATGTGCTACAGAGCAGAAGGGAATGCCGTGGGCAGCCCGGAGTTACGTGCTCTCTGGGCCAGGGCCAGTGAGCTGCTACGAGAGAACCCATAACCGTTCCCATCAGCAGAGACACTGGCTTTCATGAAACCTGTCCCAACGTAACCATCTCCAAGATGTAACATTTCTTTACCTTTTGGTTGAAACGTGTCCCAAAGGCTTTAATGGAGAAAGGGCAAACAGAAAGGAAGACCTCACTACCCTCATTTGCTCTGGAAGCAAGTTTAAACAAAAAAAGGAGATAATATGCTTTCTAGAAAAACCAATTAATCATTATAAAGATTTGCTGAACTGCACATAAAAATAGCTCTCTTTTCTCACAAAGAGGGTAACAGACAGCACTCTGCTCCTGTGACCAAAATCCCACGCTACAGGGTGAGAGAAGAGTGTGGAGGAGTGTCAGTTGAAGACAGTCCGATTATTTATTTTGTTTCTCCCCAAAACATTACAAATTTTAATATTAAAAGATCAATGCATGTTTTGGTTTTATGATTAAGGATCGATCAGAAACAATTAAGATTATTTTCAAAAACCTGCTATCATCAGAAGACAAGGAGGGAAAGAGAAGCCACGTCCCATACCGACTTTGTTACATCAAATCATCCCTTCTGCGTTGTCTCCCTCAGGATGTGCCCATCACCACAGTATGAACCTTGCAGACAGAGTGAACACTACAGAAGTAACAACTTCTGGTACACACTTGTCACTATGATAAACTGAGGATCAACCTGCCTTTTCTTTTTTTTTTTTCCCCTGAAATCTAAAAGCTCAATCAGCAGATTCATGTTATGATCCAGTGAAATGTCCCAGTGCTTGTCCTCAAGTGGGAAAGGAATAGAAAGAGCTGCCAAGTCAAGCAGCATGTACTCGAGGCTGGTGAAGTTCACTTAGTCTTCAAGAACTAGAAGCTGGAACCACCAGTTACTATCAGACATCGAGATTACGAGGTTGCACAGATGTAAACATCTGGTGCAGTCGGCCCAGAGGCAACACGAGCAGGAGCTATCTTCTGGTAGAGAGCAGAGGGAAGAGAAAAAGCAGGGTGACTTGTCTGAGAAGATAGAATGCTTACCTAGTAGGTAAGGAAGGCTCAGAAGATAATAAAGATGCACAAGACACAACCTAGAACAAATGCTACTACAGCAAACAAAACCAAAGCTGTTGGCAGCCAACAGACAGGAAGGAGAAGGATTCTTGGTTGTTGTACAGTGAACAATTTCTCTTTTTTTTTTTTTTTTTTTAAACTGTCAAAAAATTTATGCCATGAGAGAACTTTTTTTTGTAAGATGAAATACAAATCATTCAGTGGGCAGAAATTGCAGTTACTTCTAAAATGGAAGAAGATTTAATTTATTGGTGTGATAGAGTATTAACGTGCTGAAATTTATCAGAAGTGTAACTTGAGTTAACATACTTGTTACAGTCACCAGGAAATAGAGATCAGGGTAAGAACCAATTCACTGGCCCGTGAAGCAGAAAAACAATAAACCTGGGAACACTTTTCATGGTCTTTAGGTCACCCTCTGAACAGAATGGAGTTTCTTGGAATGAGAACAACCTCCTTGCTCAAAAGAACGAGCAGGGGATGCTCACATTGCCCATGTCCTGCTCCCTCAGAACTACCACAAACCTAACCAAAACTTGTCTTGCCATTGGCAAGGGTTTTTTTTTCCTCAGTCCTCAAAGGTAACATCTACAATAATGTGTTTAGAACCTTGCACTTACAAGTTTTAGCAAACCACTTTTTGGGTTTTTACAAGCAAAGGAAAAAGTCACAGCTCTCTCCCCTGCACGGTTGCTGTGGAAACCATTGGGGCTCTAGGTGATGAGCCAGAGCTGTTAAGCACTGACTGTACGTGGAGACTGCAGAAAGCAGGAAGGTTTCTTCAAAATGACAGATTTTTAAAATTAGTGTGCTCACTTTTGTGTTATTATACACATTTTGAAACACATCAGGAAATGTTCCGTACTATATATTCTGAATAAATACTTAAGTTTAGGGAGCATTCTGGGTCCTTGTGTAGTAACAGAATGAGAGAGACATAGAAGTTTGCTTTTTGTAAGGAGTTTCAGTGTCGTCAACAAGTCACTGTCTAGTGATGCAATCAGAGAAAAGCAATTCAAATGCCTAAGACAACGCTACAGGATTTTCCAGGAACCAGCAGTCATAGATGCTCTCTGCAAGTTGCCATACCCGTCTGCTTCAGTTTGCACACAGAACTGCAATATTTCAGCGACTGTAATAATGAAACTGTTCTCTAAATGTATTTATGTAGTTGGTAAGTCTGTGATAAACGGATAACCTTTTGTCCATGATGAAAATTTGGGGAATGCCTTGCACTCTATTTTCCTGTTATGGGTGAGAACAGAAACAATGCTGTCTGAAAAACTTGTGAGTCCCATGCAAAGTCCAACCGAGTAGGCTCTGTATGAATGAACGCTTCAGCTTTGACTGATTTGAAAGCACTCACCACTTTCTTCTGTGGCCTTCACCCTTCTCCAAACTGTGAAGCATTTGCTGCATATGGGCAGCAACGAACTCAATCACCAGATTCTTACAAAGTGTAACTACACATTTCTATTTTGTGACAACAGGACTATGACTTGGATCAGAAGTGAACCTGTGCATTGCTCTTCAGACATTCTCACATTTCACTTAATTGTGAAAAGAGATAGCCAGGTCACAGACTCTCTTCTTTAACATACCTTAAAATTCTTCTGGGATTCGGGTGTTGGGCTATCAAGATCTATCAGTTTCTTCAGCTCTTCTTCAACAGTGGACTTGGATGCTCGTTTGGGAGATGCTCGTAGATCTCTTGCTGAAGCCCGCAGCCGAGGGTGGGCCATTTCATTGCCATCACTCTGGTGACGTCTTAAATGAAATGGAACAGACACATTCAGGTCTCAAAGCCCTGGGGCAGGAGGCATGAATGAAACAGGAATTATAGCACCCTCAAGATTTTCAAAGAAAAGAACCTAGGTAGGGGGCACGGAGGAGGGAAGGAGTTTCCCTAATACACAGAGCCTCAATCTTAATGAACACCTGTTGAAGCAATACACTTGTTTAAAAATATCAACTAGCAATACACATAAAGGTTATCATAATACATTTTCACAATTAAGGAGTGAATGTATGAAAATGATGTATATTATGTACCAAATGAAAAAAAACATGCCTTCAGTGAGCCGCAAAGCAGCAAATCACAAAGTTTCTTTACTCTTTAAACTGGCTTTTTATAATACAGTGATGACAAAGTTTCACCATCTCCGTTTGACAGCCAGCTATTGCTATCATCTAGAGATACTGTGCTTGGCCCAGTAACAGTGAAGAAGGGTTGAGTAAATGACTTTAAAATGGGCTTTCTGAACCACTTTCTTTCCAGGCCATGCTAGAGTTAGAGGAACAATATTTTCACTAGTAACTTGTTTCTCAATTTCTCTTCCAAAAGAGATGGTTGCAAACTGTAACTCAGTGAGATCTTGGCTTGCTTTAAGCCAGTTCGGCTGGATACTGGCAACAGTCTTCACAAGGCACATGGAGTGTCACAGAGCTCACGCACAGCACACACAGTACTACTGCAGGGATGAGAGACTTCAGAAAACTCAGGCTCTACGTTAAGAGGATTCTTAATATTTGCTCAAATAGCATTTTGAGTCACCTTTAAGAAGTCCCAAGGAAAGATAAGTTTTAATAGGACTGAAATCCATACAGCTCTCTAGAAATGATAAAACAAATCTTTTACAAGTGAATGAGATTAGCTAACTGTCAAATATTTAAGCCTAACTGCAGAACTCTATACTAGAGATTAAGTTCTATAGAAGACTATGCATCCTATTAGACAATCTTCAGCTCTTCTATACAAAGAAGAGTCACAGATCCTCAATGCTTCTTTACAATAAAATATCCAAACAAGAGAACCAAAAGAGAGTCTTACTTTCTTGAATCCATAAACCCCACTGAGTTTATTGTGCCTTCTGGCTTTTTCCATCCGATCAGATACTTGCTGGTAGCACCCTGGCGTGGGTAGAAAGTCCTAGGACCAGATGAGGAGGAAGAGGAGGAAGAGAAAGAAGGTGCAAGCTGGGGAGAAGTAGCAGAATGAAGCTCTTCTTTAGGTGAGCTTCTGGCACTGGTGAAAACAACTGGGCTGGCAGAGTGTCGTGAGCTCATGGTACTAGGAAAAAAAAAAACATAAGGACAAAATTTGCCTCAAATGTGTACATATGCAGCTTGTTTAACTGTTTTTTAAAGCAGAACTTTGAGCACAAGATGATATTCTTATCAATAGCAGGCAGAGTAGCAAAACCAGTTTGCTTTTTTTAAAGGCCTTCCACCAATGTTTCATTGAAAATATCTCACCAAGTACTAAAAAATTTTGTAAGCAACTTTTAAGAATGCAATATACCATTGTCCCCTTATTCCCCTTCACATATGGAAAATTTAAAGTTCACAGCCATTGGGCAGCTTAGAAGTTACCCAGGAGACTGTAGCTGAATTACCAAAAAAGAACCAAAGCCCAATTTCTTGTTGGAATTCCTGCCTGTGGAAGAAAACATATTTTGAAGGAACATAAGCAACAAGAAACATCTCTTTAAGACGCCAGAATAAACCAAAGAAGAAACCCATACACCTTTCAAAAGAGCTTTTCCTGGATTTTGCAGTTATCACTTGCAAAAAAATCCCCCTTAAATTAAGATGTCTGAGCAGGTTTCAAACATATATCCCACTTTGTCTAGACAGAATAAAGAGTTGGGATGGCCAACTGGAGGTCATTGTTGGAAGATGGAGATGGCTCTAGATGGGAGCTACTTTTCAGTTACGCTAATACTCAAATCTGATGGAATTTGCATGCTATCAGGAGCACTAGGGCCTAAGACAATATTTACTATAACAACCTTAAAAGGTCAGGCATTTCTAAGTAGAGCTACAGGAAAACTTTGTGTACAGCCTTAGCACTGAAATAGCATTTTATATTTGGAGACCAGTTTTCTATCAGCTCTTTACACAACTCAGCCACATTTTCATCTCTGTATCTAACACTGCAAGGAAGGAATTTGAAACAGATGGCCTCGTGGTAAAGAACAGTTTCTGACTGAGAAATAAAAATTAGCTGGAAGTAAAGACACTTTTCTTTCTTAGCTTAACAGAAAACTCTTCATCCCTCTTCTCATATCTCAATCAAGCAACGCATTTTCACATCTCTCTCTTACTAAAACAGAAAAAAAGAGTTTAAGGTTAAATTGGGAAAATAATCTCACCTATGTTTAGCCTTACAGACGTCACTTATCTAATCTATGTGACTTGTCTGGCTCACGCTGGAGTCAATGGAGAAAGATCCTTAGGAGGTGATTTTCCTCATCTGAAATTAGGTGCCTCAGATACACAGGGAGAATTAATGCTATGATTCCCTTCTCACCATTGACAACAGATGGAGTCAAGAAAGTTACCTTTAACGATGTTTCATTTCCATATGGCTCAAGTTAAGCACCACGAGTCCCAACAGTTAAGTGCTGTGGATTTAGTGAGGACTGTGGTCTTCCCACCTCAAACAGCGCTGGCTGCTGCAGCCCAAGCTCCCATCTGATGTACGTGGGGGGTGGCTGTGAAGCCCCTCACATCAGGGGCAAGATGCATCTCCACATCAAATGACAATAATACAGATTTTGTATTATTTTTCTTTATTTTTCTTTAGAATTATTTTTCTTCTTCCCTCCATCTGTACGTTTGAAAGGCCTACACAAACGATGGCAGATTGGGAAAATATAGGAAGAGGTTTTCCTGTCTATTTGGCACTGCACATCATAGCGTTCCTATTTGTAACAGATATAAGTAAACATAATCTATGGCAAGATAGCAGAGAAAAATAGGAGTTGGGGGAGAGGCAGTAAATTTCTCTCCGTTCCCCCTGTTTCAAAACTCCTACACGTGCTGAGTAAACCAGCCCATCTGTGAAGCACCACCACCACCAAATGAAACCACCAAGATTTAGGGAAGATGCACATCATTAGAGAAAATACATGGGGATTTTTTTTTTTTTTTCATTTTTACCCCCTTCTAAATACACTCAAGAAGTGGATCAATCTTTTGCTTCAGTGTAGGAAAAACAAAGTTCTCATGACATTTCAGAATTCTTTAATCCATCGGGTAGTTCTGAAGGCAGTTATGAGAAAACATTTCTTGATAAGAACTCCTCGAATATTAAGTGTTGATCCTTAATATTACTAAGCAAAGAGTAAAAACTGATGCTCAGTATGCTCTACATAAAATCTCTATATAAAATGCATATGTATATATTAAAATAATTGTAACATTTTATTATATAGAATATTGTGTATATACATTGTGTATTTTAAGTATGATTACTTTAATATTTATTACAATATGCAGCCTGGCGGCAAAAAAGCAAGAAAATTAGCATACAGTTTTAAATACACTTTTCTTTAAAATGTTCTGCATATTTTGAGCTGTGGTTTTACAATACAGTATTTTGGGAGGATATTCTGCTTCAGGAACTGTGCACAGACCTGTGGATATGACTGAAGCTTTTCACCCTGCAGGTAAACACGGGCAGGCCAGTAGGGTATGACACACTTGTTAACTGGGAGCATGTTTGGAGGATGAAAGGCTTTGGAGAAAGTCTAGAAAAACTAACTCGGAGCCAGAGCACTGAGTAGCTTAAAATTATTAGAAGTACTGAAAAAGATACTTGTCTAGGGGTAACCATGATTTTCCTTTTACTTTTGGTAAGAGGACTGTAAGAAACCATGTAAGTTTAGGTGGAAATGAAAATTGGATTTATTTTTTTTTTTCCTAGGGAACTCATGCCATCAGCACATATGGCTCCATTTAATGGCTTTCAGCTATAATGATTCTGTATAATTACTGGCCTACATAATGCAATTCTCCTGGGATGCTATGAGAAATCTGCACAATCATCAGGAAGGACTTTGGGAACGGGGGTGGAAAAGAAAAATAAAACCCAGCCAGAAGCTCTGCTGTAAAAGTTAATCACTATAATTTACATTTTGCCACCAATTCTCAGGTACAAGTTCTTTTATGCACCATCAAATGATCTGAACACTAATTATCGCTCCTGTCTTCTACAGACACAAACACTCTAATTTGTGGTTATTTTCTTTTCTTTTGTCACCGAGTTTTTTTAGGGCCAAGTTCCTTTTCTTCTTGCTCAGAAATCTGACTCTAAAGACATTACAGACATTCTGGCATCCACAGGCAAAAGGTAAAAAAGTGAGAAGCAACAAAGGATAACAATTTAGGAACTGATAGAGAAACACACCAATTAAGCTGTTCCTTTCTCACAAAAAGTAGCCTGTTCAGAATCGTCCTTCAGCCTTCCCTCCTGCGCCTCTGTGAAGCAGCAGCTGTGGTTACAGCTTGGAAGTGCCAGCTTAAGAAGGCCCCAGCTCTGGGCTGTTGTGCCTCCACGGAAGGAGCTATGGGAGAGTTGGGAACAAACTGCTGGAGCCAGGGTCTCCTCAGGTCAGCGCCGCTGTTCAGTGGGCAACCACCAACCCAGGATGCCATGAGAAACAAAATGAAAGCTTTTTAGCCCAAAACTGTGCCTTTGCTTTATTGTGAGGCATCCAACATTCTAGCCTTCAAAAATAAGAAATAATAAAGAAGGAACGCAACTCGGTCTGGTTTTTTCTCCACCAAAATAAATGATGTGGGTGCCAGGATTGCAGTATTTCTCAAGTATCACGCCCCACGTGTTCTGTGAATTGCTGCTTCTCCTCTTGCAAAGAGCTGCTTTTTTAAACGAAACGTGCAAAAAACCGCACCAAACCCAACTGTTTTCTCTAGCATAAAACCTAGGGAATCTGGAAATTCCAGTAACAGCCCGTCAAACACATGAAGAGAATCATTAGAATAATTTCAGTATCATCACAAATTAATCCAAATCAACCGGGTTTCGAGGCACAACGCTATCCCATAATAATGAGACAGCATCCTAGAATTAAGTTTGCAGTCAAGTTGCAAAGTATATCCATGGGAGACAGGGATGAGAGCTGCCAGGACGTGCCTGCCCTGCAAAGGTAACGCTTCTTTCTCTTAAATTGTCTCAGCTTTTCTGCTGAACTAACCCTGTTTGGTGTTCAGGGAAGAGGAAACCCGAACCTCAGGTGTACAAAGCAGCAGTTCCCATTAGGCACACCTTCACAAGAGAGCTTCCCAGAGTTACACCTATGTTTTCTAGGCTTCTTTGAGTCACTTCTGAAAAAAATCCTTCCAAATAGAAATGCTACTGACAACTTTACTACAATCAGCATCTTGTACAAGAGTCTCACATTTAATGCTCCTGCCAGTTACATTCAGACAAGTATTGTAGGGCACCTGGCAAATTCTAATGAACGTTGAAAAAATGCATATAAACACTCCTGGTCTTAAAATAAAAGGTGTAAAACTCTAGATAACCACCATATAAATTTCTACCTTCACAAGAGGGGTATATGCTAACATTGGCCAAAATCTAAGTAAATCCCCCTGCATGGTTTTTTCTACAGACCTGCTGAAGTCCTTCACGCACACATTGCTACTGGAAACACCAGGCTCAAAGACCTGGATGGGATTTGCACCAACTGAGTAGGAGCTTTAGTGCCAAAAATGGCCAAGCACGAGAGGCAGAAAAACATACAGGGACCAGCATTAATAGATTATTTAGTCAAAATTACCATGACAAAGTACGTGGAGAGCGTTCACGACATTACAGTCTCTATGACAACTCCCTATTTGCGGTTACTGTATGAGGAGTTGTTAAACTGTCTGATAAACATCTAGCCTTGCATAAATAAGTGTAGCTTTCCTCAAAACTATTAACAAAAATTGCTCCGGACTTCCAGCCTGTAGGTATTTTAGCTGGTGCACTCAAAACAGACACGCTTTAAGAATAAAAATGCAAAAGTCAAGCTCCGCGAGGCCAACAAATGACGATGATCACACATCTTCCTTGAAAGAGCTGTGCTTGCTTTCTTTCATGTTGATAATGTGACACAATACGAGTATTCTTCAAAAAGTGCACCGAATGCTTCTTGGGAAATGGGTTAGGAAAATGGCCTCAAATATTTTCTGCCTCTAGCAGCTCTGATTAACTTGTAAAGCGGGTATCTTCCAGCTGAGGTGTTCAAGCACGTTATACGCATTCTCAGTATTGCCGGTTTTACAAGTGGCAAAGCTGAGGGAGAAAGTGAAGGTGACTCTGATGTGTCACACCAACAAGCTGACAGCAGAATGAGATTAAAATCTACATGCTAGAACTCCCAGGCAAGTTGCTCTCCACCTTGATCATACTAACTGCAAGCAGCTTTCTACACAAAAAGAGGAGGACAAAAACGCAAACCACCTGAAACACGTGCTGAAAAAGAACCTTGTATTAAACACACGTATTGAATATTATATGCATTAATAAAATGGACTGATCTCCTTTCTGATCCATACATGAACTGTAGTTTTTGCAAGTTATTCCTTGTAAACACATCGGACACGTGTCTGTCTTACATTGGCTTAATAGCAGCAGTATGGAATATGCTCTCAAAGACATTCTTTAGTGTCATAAGCAGTAGCTGATGCAAAGACTAAAGGTGGTCCTAATTTTCAAACATTCCACACAGCGAGATCGTTCAGAACACTGGTTAACATAAGCAGAAACCGCTCTTGAACATCCACTTCTCACCGTTGACAGGCCAGAGAGTGAGAATGGGAAAATGAGCACAGAAGGGTCAATCTCTTAAGAGGTGAAAATTACCTTGTATGTGAGACGGCGTCACTGAGACTGTAAGCGCTGTTCTCCCTCGTTAGAGGATTGGAGGCTGGCTGGCTCTTGCTGTGAATATCCAGGCTCAGTGAGGACTCGGTCTTTCGGTCTATGTGGCTCTCTTTTTCCAGTGTCCTGTCTGCAATGGAGACCACCTCACTGGAGCTGTGCCACAGGGGCGCCACCTTCTCCTTCGTCAGCCCTGTGCGGGGAGAGGTTGCTGCTCCCAGGGAGGCCGTGCTGCCATGGCTGGGCCCGTAGGAAGTGGTGTCAATGCCACTGTCAGCTGAAGTCCCTTGAAGGTAGTTGTAGCTGTTCAGCTCCGACTCGGTGCGCTCCCCGCTGTCATACCACTTCTCATCACTGTGAGCACTGGAGGCGTTGCTGGAGAGGGTATTGCTGCTGGAATGGCTGGAGTAGTGGCTGTCAGACTAGAGAGGAAACAACAATCCAAACACCCAAATATTTGTAGGTTTATTTCAGAACTAGGGAAGAAATGAACAAAAGTCACCACTGCACAAAGGAGCTCTTCTACCTTGAGGTAGCGGATAGAAACTTTGAGGAGAACAGTAAACTAAAAATTGTTTCCAACATGATGCTTGTGCTCTGTTCCAGGTGCACATAAAAAGCTTTTATATGGATATAGAAGCCATGTGTTAAGAATTCCAGGAAAGCCAGAGTTGTTATTTTGTCCCAAAATACAGTGTTCTGCTCAGCCCAGTCTCATGAAATTGGCTGACTTCTGTACACTTTGACTTGGTTTCTAACTACTATAATTAAAAATATTCTGATTTTAAGACTCCAATGTTTTACAACATGAAGCATAAGTAATCCATAGAAAGTACATGGGTTATTTTAATAATCCAAATGCCTATCAAAAGTTAAAGCAGGGCAGAATGACCACTGCTTTTTCCACCCCTTTGTAGTAGGGTCTATTTCCTCCTCAGCAGGAGTGTTCTTTGTAGATGACCACTGAAATGCCATTTGACTAATCTGAATTCGTTTTTCCAAAAGGCAAAACTGCAAGAAAGGAAGCCTTAATGCCCTGCTTTGAAATTGTCCTGTCAGGGCATGCCAGCGTCTGGCTGGGTTGTGTCTTCTGTCCTTGGTCACAAGGTTACGAAGAAACGGAATGCTCTTAATTCCATAGTGGGCATTGGTGGAGTATCTCATTATGGAAAGCATTTCTTGCCACACACTCATCATTGCTAGGTAGCTCAAGTCCCTTTGGGGTACTTACATTGATCTGAGTTCCTTAGTTTTAGTTTCCATCTACAGAATTTATGTATCTATGCTGACCACCCATATAATGAGAATTGAAGCAGTTTTTCAGTAGACAATGGACTTGTTTGGTGACCAGATGGCCCAGGAATTAGGGGAGGGATGGAAAGGAGACTTAGAACCATCCTTCCTATTTGTCTACTCCTGGAGATTTACCAAACAATCACGGGCAGAGGTCCCAGCCAAGTATAAAAGATGAGATAGCGTCTGTTTTCACAGGAAAAGAAGGGAAATAGAAAATGGATGTACACAGAGAGCAAGAAATTTCAACATCCACATTTCTTATTATACAAGAGCAAGAACTGACAGAAGAACAGGCGGAATATTCAGATGAGCTGGACTCCTAGTTCTCTCCAATTAAAGTTACTGCTCTTCATTAGGAACTGCATCGCTCTCCCCCATCCATCTGTCTACATAATAAAGACTTACTTTAACAATGACTAAACGAGAAGAAAGCGAGCATTAATAACTCCAGCGCTGCACTTTGCAGGCAGGCTAATGAGCTGTGTATTGCATCATTATACCATCAAATACATCTCATGGAAAACAGGTCAATCTAAATATAAAATCTAGCCTGTGCTCCTAAGAATATGAAGACAGGTGTGGTGGTGTGGGGGTCTTCTGGTGTGTTTGGTGTTTTTTTAATAAACAATAAAGATGTGTTCTTATGAATTAATAACCTAAAAGCAACACTGCCAACTGTATTGAAAGGAGAATGCTGGTGAGCAGGAGCAAATAACAGGAACCAATTACACACTTTCTCACATCTAAATAAATGCAATTAATACTTTCAGTATAATCATGCAACACAACTCTGTATTTTAGCTGACTGTACAAATAAATAAAAAAACCAAGGGATACATCTTATTGAGTAATTTAAAGGGTGGAGTTTCTTTGAGTCTAGTGGCTTAAAGAATCTTCAAGACATTTTTGATTTATGATCACTTATCTATCTCTCTGTAAATCAAGAAGTGACAGTCTCCAAAAGGTGTGAATATCTAACTCTGCAGAGACAGAAGGGCAGAGTGTACCACTCAGACCACCACTAAACACAAAGAAAACAAAAAAGGTTTTTTTTTTTTCAGCAGGATTCCAGCAGACCTTCCAGACAAAGTCTTCCAACACTGTGCAAGGCAGCTTATGGAAAGGAAGTGACAGTTGCACTAGATGAGGAAAGTGCAGGAAATACGAAAGCAAGATCACGATTCTGTTTTAAAGCAGCAGCTTTCCGAGTCTTGCACTATGGAACACATTAGGGAACTTTTAGTCTTCTCACATGCGAGGCCTAGGAATAGGGAGGGAGCTTTGCAAACTCCCACAAATCCTCTACATATCACAAGGCAAGGAAAAAAATTGTTGCTGCTCAACTGGAACAAAACTTTATTAACTAATAAATATTTCAGTAGGCTGTGCTTAGCTTCTGTAGGATTCAGAAAATAACAGGTCTGTCTACTCTTTCCCTCCGTGTTCTAGTAAGGAACAGGGCTTGAGGATTATTTTTTTTCTTTATTTTTTTAACTGACACTCTAAGTACAACTTTGGATCAACACTTTTGGTATCAAGAGCTTGGGGAGCAAAAGCAAAACATGAAATAACTCGTTTTTTAGGATAACTTACATGACCCTGCTTATTTGGAGACAAGTGAACCACAGGATCCTGTCTCATCAGTCTTCCACTGGGGCTTTCTCTGAAGGAGGGCAGCACTTTCGATACTGCCGGGAGGTGGCACGTTGGTTCTGCAATAGAGCACACAACGGGGTACTGAGGAGCACACACAGTGCAACAAGCTAAGAAAACATGTCACCTAATTTTACACTGTAATTTTTCCAATCCTACCACATTAGCCAAAAACTTTGGATAGCCAATACAAAATTCATTCCAAATAAAAAAAACCCAAACCCAACCACCAACATATTGTGACAAAAGACAGGTGAGTAAAGCGAGGGCCCGATTCCTGCCTGGAGTGAATCAGTCAGACTTCATGAAAAACCAGCAGCCACCACCCTGGCTTTTGTTAGAACAGCCTGAATGGTTCCAGGCCTCCACTCTCCAACAGTCCTGTACCAGAGCATTACAACAGCAGAATAGTCATTCTCCCAGTCTATTGACATTGTAGCTCTAAACTCGTGTTGCCTGTGGACAAGGGATTAAAACCCCCTTAAGATCCACATTTCCTCAAGGTGTATTCTACGCAAGGCAGGACAACAGCAAAATTTTACAGTGATCACTTAATTGAACACACTGTCTCCAGTACAACTAGTATGTGCATTTCTTGTCAAAGTGAGTTAAATAAACACCTTCTAAGTGAAGAAAAATCTGTTGAAATCACAATATGCCCTTAAAAACTGATGGCTGGAAACTGCATAGATGTACAGAAGGAATACTTATTAAACTACACCTGACAAAAGTGGGTGGGATTCATATCACTCGTCTTAACATGGAGACCACTCACGGCAGTGGTCTTTGCCACTTAAGCTTTCTTTTTTTTTCCCCAGGAGATAACTGTGGAGGTCTAGAGGGTGTCCAGCCCCAGCCCGTCAGTAAAGTAATTGCCTTCTCAGAGTCCAAGGTCAGTATTTTGAAAGAACCTCTCTGAGTTGTGACTGTTTCCATGTATCTTCTCTCTTGTGGTAACGCAATGTTCTGCACTGCTAAAAAAACTGGTTTTAAGTAGAGTATGTGCTTATGAGCATCAAGTACATAACAATATGCATGGTAATTAGCAGTGCTTTCCCCAACACAATTACAGTTTGTTCTCGATCTGCAGCATGACTTTTTTAAAAAAAAAACAAATTATTTTTTTCCATCTAAAAAAATAACTACAAAAAGTTTAAACTCGATTCCCCCCTGGCAAGTGGTAGGAGGCAGTGCTGGTGCACAAAGAACCTAAAGTCTTCTGTAGCTAAGAACGGGCCAGGAAGGAGTGAGCGTGTGGATGCACTGCCCCTAATGCCTTATTTACCTCAAGACAGATCATCCCCAGTGGGAATGTGCTTACTTGGCACAGACCCAAACTTTCACCCGGAGCCACCGGACTGGCAAGCAAGGCTCCAGCCAGAGACAGCTTCTAACTGCGACTCTATGAACCCAGGACAATACCCAAGAGATAAAATACAGGCTATTTACGTCAGTACACATCTCCCAGCCTTTGCCAAATGCCGGGGACTTCTCTTCTACCATACATTTTTTTCTCTTCTTTTTGGCTTCATTTATTTATTTTGCTAATATGGTGACACCTGACATGGTACAACAGAACTTGCCGGCGGTTCCACTCAGTGCCAGCATCAACACCCAACGGCTGGACTGCAAAAGCAATGCTGAGCAAAAGACCAGCGCTATGTGCATCGTTACCATCACAACAGTATCAAAACATATGCGATTACAAATCATCTGTCAAAATGAGAACTGTAGATGGGTATAATCACAGCTTTTCAGTGAGGGGGGTGGGGCGGGAAGAGCTGTGCAGGAGGGACTGACAGATGGCTTCAATAACAAGGCACAGCTCACTGAGGTTCTGAAGGTGTGTGAGCAAAGTACATCTCCAGAACTCAAGGCTGGCATTTGTCTTAAACTCCTCCTGGTCTCCCTGAACCTCACTCCGTGCTCAACACCAGTCCATTTATATAGAACAAAAGCTGCGATGCAGGAAAACAACGTTCTATACCTACAATAGAAAAATTACGGAATTGTTTAATATCTAGCAATCTTGGCCATGGTCATCATGTTGGATCAACACTGTTTGAAGACAGGGTGTTTCATTGGTGTCAGTCGCACTGGTATCCAATCGAGTCAAGTCATAGCTGTAGCAAAAGGTCTATGTGCAGAAACTTCAAATGAAGGCTTAACAATGCAAATTCTCCATAACCAGCAGTTTTATGTAGTTAATATGTTCCCTCAGCTGACAGCTTAATTGCCAAGTGCAATGAGAATGTATACACTGGTGGAAGGTGGTTACCAAGCTATAGATTTACTTCGCTGTTTAAATTTTAATTGCATTTTTTACATTTTGTACATGTTATTTTTATAGCCTCAATGATCAAACAATCAATTTGCATTTATATAACACCGTTTGAAAGGGAGCATCACAAACACTTTAGACAAACTAAGCAAAAGTTAAACTAAGCCAAGCCACTTGGGAGAGCAGGTGAGGTCAAACAAGTCCTCAACAGCAAGAGAAATCAGTAAATGTGTCTACCCAACCTCTTCGAAAAGTGTTTCAGGGTAGGGTAGGTTTAATCCCACAGTCAAATGTAAGGACTGAAATCAGTTCTTTCTCAGGTGATAAACAGAGATCTCAAGGAAACAGACTGCGGAAGCCTAATTTATGCTCCAGACCCAATTATTCATCCTGATGAACAAGGTTAACTTTCAAAGACACTGAGAACACAGTGCTTAAGAGGGCTCTCTCTCTGCAAGGAGAGGTATTGCCAAAGTCACCTTGTGGTTAGCACCACTTGCTCGCTGTAAAGAATTAATTACCTACCCATCTGGTCAGCGATACTATCCTCACTTCTTTGCCAGCTGGGGGTGGATTTGCCGCTACCGCCCGTATCGGACTGTGTGTTCTGCCTGTCAATGGAAGCAGGGGATCTACGGCTAATTCCAAACCTGTTGCAACACCCCAAAAAACAAAGCAGATAACGGTTTTAAACAGGCATAAATTTCACATAAGGGGAAAAGAGCACTTTTAAGAAGGTGGTGTCAAACAACAGGGCAGACATAGCACAACTGCTTAAGGGATTTATAATGTTTTTCCATTTAGCTTTTGTGGAAGCTCTCAGGACCCATTCAGCAACTTGAATGTGCAAGATTACAGTACATGTTAATTTATTGAGCACCTTTTACCAAGAACATCTAGTTACAATGCATACAATTTAAAAAAAAAAAAACCAGACCAAAACATCCAGAAATAAAATTACTAGTTTTCATTTACATGTATGTTTACATAAAAGGTGACCAGACAGTTACATGGTTACAGAAAATTGACCACAATGAGTAAAACTTAAAAGTTTGCAGAAAAGCCACACAGGGAAATGAGGTGTGTTTACTGGGAAAAAAATATCAAGGGCAGGCCCTTCTAACTGGGGAAGCACTACCTCGAACTAGTCAACGTCAGAAAGTTTGCTGGGGCGATACCACAGATCTCAGCCACTTTCCTGGGTTCTAAGTAAAAGACTAGTAAGGTCATACCTAGGTGATGTGGACACACATGCAAACAATATAGATTCATTTGGGAAAATATTACACTGCCAAACCTGTCAAATAAGTGTTTATAAAATTGACTGTATTAGTTATGGATTCTCAAAACCTGGAGGTTATAAATTCTGTAAATTATTAAGTTACTTAATCATAAAATAATTTGAGTTGGGTAGTGTAAGCCAAACACAGCTGTAGGGAAGCAGTGAGACAAATACACTTATTGCTGTAGAAGAAAGCATGCAGAGCAAAAGGAAAACCGTGTTCAATGGACTTTGATTGTGATGGATTTTTGGAAAGTTCAATAAAGATACAGCAAAGCCAACGAGAACAATCTAATGACAAGGGAGACACACAGCGCCTCTGTGCCATACCCCAGTCTACCTGCCCTTTATGCCTAAAAGCCTGTAAGAATTAAATCTCTAACTCTTATGACATAAAAATCACTTACAAGCCTACAGGAATTATAATCGGGTTCAAAATTAGCAGATCAATCATTAAGAATTCATCGAGAATAATGCATTTTGTGAGGAGTTTCATTTTTTGATGAAACTCTAAATGCACAGAGTAACACCCAAAAGAATTACAAGCGGATATATTCTGTATATGTCAAGGAGCTTCTCCAGCTCAAAGTGCCTGACGAGTAACAGATAATAAAATACCCAAATCATGCTTTCTACTCATTCCACTGGCTACAGACTGCCCTCATCACCTCCAATGTAAAAGAGACTTCTGCCCAGCTGCCGGAACGAGTGCGATGTGGTTTTCCCATCTGAAAGTTCATGAACTTGTTAACTCTAATGATCCCACCAAAGAAACATCGTGTGACTCAGAACAACAAAATCCTGCTCCCATCCTTACAGACAAGCAGCTGGAACATGCCTGTACAGGCAGCACAGCTCCACAATGTCACAGTTTGAAATTCGGCCTTCTAAATTTTACCCAAACAGGACCCTATTTCCCTCTTGCTCAGCACTCCCTGGGTATAGCCAAGACATACAGTTTGATGAATTAAAAAAAAAAAGTGAAGAAAACCTGGATATATTTGCCTTCCGAATACAAACAATTTACACTGAAGTTGCATGAAGTGAGCAATGTTGTTCCTTTTCTATTCACACAGACTAGCCAGGATTTCATTTAATCCAACACCTAAATTAAACATCATGAATTCAGTACCAACTCAACAGATACATAAGAGGTCCACACACAACATTTCAAAAGCTGACTGAATCTTTAAACATTGCTCTGGCGTCGTTATCAAACTTTAGGACTTGTAAAGTAGTTTGGAAAAAATATCTTTTCATAATAAAATAGCTCAAAGTTGGTACCTCAAAGAAATAGCCCAAGCCCCAAGAAGCCCTGGTGCGCTGAACCATGAGCTGAAGTGAAGCTGCATCAATATTTTACTTCTGATGCATCGTCCTCTTACGTAAACCCCACAGTGTTCATATGTATGAAAGCAGTCAGGTTTGTGTTTGGCATATTTTATGGCATGGGATCTTTTTCAAGATTAGAGATACACAAAACTTTTCAAATTTTATTTCATTAAAATCACTGCTCTACTAATTAAGTGGCAAGAACTGTCTTTAAGTATTTGACACCGCCTCCCACAGCATCCTCGCAGCTAAACTGAGGAAGTGTAGTCTGGATGATCAGGTAGTGAGGTGGATTGTGAACTGGCTGAAGGACAGAAGCCAGAGAGTTGTGGTCAATGGGACAGAGTCTAGTTGGAGGCCTGTATCTAGTGGAATCCCACAAGAATCGGTACTGGGACCAGTATTATTCAATATATTCATCAACGACTTGGAAGAGGGAACAGAGTGCACTACCAGCAAGTTTGCTGATGACACCAAACCAGGAGGAGTGGCTGACACGCCAGAAGACCGTGCTGCCATCCAGCGGGACCTGGACAGGCTGGAGAGTTGGGCAGGGAGAAATTTAATGAAATATAACAAGGGCAA
>VXBJ01003639.1:40038-100248 GCA_013400055.1 Nycticryphes semicollaris
TTGTGGAGTCTCCTTCCCTGGAGACATTAAAAACCTGCCTGGACGTGTTCCTGTGTGACCTGCTCTAGGCGTTCCTGCTCCGGCAGGGGGATTAGACTAGATGAGCTTTCAAGGTCCCTTCCAATCCTTGATATTCTGTGAAGTGGGCTATCTAAAAGCAGGAATAAATAAATGCAAGTGGCGCTATATTCTATGCTGCTTAAATATATAGCCCAGCAGGGGATATAGGAACGAACCCCCAAAATTCAGAGAACTTAATCTGGATTAAAAGCAGAGTGAAAATATTTAAATATACGTTTTATATACAAGTCATAAGAAGAAAGTCATTACTTTGACATTTGTGAATTTCATTTTTACGTCTGCAATCCATTAGTACATGTACATACCTTCAGGTAAATACAGGGTAAGTATCCAAAACACACATATATACATCAAGACCAATCCGGAAATTCTTGAAGGCAGCGGAGTTTTTGCCTATACCCAGCTCAGGATATGGACCAGTCATCTAGAAGGGCAGCAGTTACTGCTCTCACCGATGTCTGACAGAGGCTGGACTCACACTCACAGCTTCCAGCCATTTAAGTTTCACAAACTTTCCAAATCTGTTATATCATGCAACAAGAAAGAAATGTACACACAGATTATGCAGCTGAGATTTCCTGCAGTGGGAAATCTCGGGGACTGGCACACCTAGAGCAGACTGGGGCCTCACCTCAGGAGGCTGACCTTGAGGACATGGTGCTCCCGCAGCCCCTACTCCAGCCCATCCTTCTCTCCAACATCTCAGCAACTGAACGCTACAATCCCTCTCCTCTGTTTTAACAACGTACACGGGCTGATCGCTGACTGGCTCTGCCCTCCTACATCAAACACTGCTACAGAGCTGCCCCGAGTCTGGTCTCTTGGGCAAATCTCAACAGAAGATGCACAGGGAACTGGAATGATTTTCAGTGATGTGACAGACACTACTTTGCCTATTGAGGCAAAGGGAAGTTTCCTTCATAATTACGTTTTTCATGCTTTCCATTCAGCGTGGTAGAAAATGTTTGGGAAGTCCCAAGTAAATATGATTCATGTGTATGCACAGAGGCAAAGTGCTTTTCTGATAAGAACAGAACATAATAGTCAAATAATTGGACTTTAATAAGTGATTTTTCTTTTTTTTTTTCAAAGCATACAGTAAGAAGATGCAAAGTTCATGTCTTAATTACTTCCTTCATTACTCCATTGTAACACTGTTTCCTTGCACCAAATTAAAACTTCAAAACCAAAAAGACAATATAAAAGCAAGGTTTCTAGGACACAGCTCATTCTTGAACCAAAGAATGCTGTAGTAAACATCTGCATATCATTAACTTAGAAGATGGAAAAGGGCTGGGATGGGTGCTGGTGTGCTCTGAGGCCGGCTCAAAACAAACTTGTGCTAAGGTCTGAAAATTCCTTCCTATTCCAGCAATTATGGTTGTGATGGCATGAGGACATATGGCAGCAATACTTTTTTTGTAGAGCAAATGACGTAGTTGGAGAAGAGCAGACAAGTTATTGGGAGCACAAGCTGCTCTTCAGAATTCCAGGCAACAGCTCGGAATTACGCAGCGTATAAAGAGGTGAAGTGCTTTTTCCAGCTGCAGAGCTCTGGACACGTTTCTATTTCGTTTCCTTACAGCAAAGTTTAAAGGCTTTAGAGCAGCAAATCTCCTAATGTCCGTAAGGCTTCACAATGAACTTAAATAATGACCTGAACAGGCCTAATATTCTCATGAATCAAAGCCTTTATGAAGCAGAGAAAAGATGGCCTCTTCAGAAAACCTCAAACTGAGCTGCAAGGAGAAGGACAAGGGAGGACAAAGCTTCAGTGCTGTGGAGCAAGAAGCAGCAATAGTTCAAGCATGTGCTCAGAACAGCACTCTCTGGACCACCAGAGCAGTGTCCTCTGCAGGTGCCTGAGCAGGCAAACGACAGTGCCTTGTGCTAAGCAGTTCCTGCACCAAGCATTTCATCTTACTAATAATACTTTAAAAAAGAAAATAGAGAAAAAGATACTTCTACTTTAGAAAAGACCCAAACTAGAATGAATTACGCACAATAACCTGCAGTGTACTCAAGGAGACTTCAGAGGGAAGCTTTGCAGTGTGAACTATTACCAGCTGTGCCCCTTTACCTTCCTTGTGGGAAATAATCTGGAATGTGGTAGAGATCTCCTGCTGCCAATTTTATTTTTCCCTACTTGGAGATGCTTGATTTATTGCTCCTTTTAGTGCTCTCTGAAAATAATAGAGACTTAATTGACATTGACACTGTATCACTCCAGAGTTTGAAGACTTCTCACAAGTCGGAAGACAGTGCCCTAAACCAGGGTGACTGTGAAAACGTGCAAAGAGATGCTCGCTGCGGATTACTTACTGCTTCTGTGCCTACATATCTGGAATCTTAGTTGCACTCAACACTGCTTTGCTTCAACTATTAGCTCAGACTGCAAAGTCCCCAAACCATTACTTATTTTATTTTAGAAACTAAACCTGGGAAATGAAGCAACTTGCAACATGAAACCAGTGTCTTTAATGAAGATTCTTAAATACATGACGGTCCCTTTGCAGAGCGTATCCTGAGCGGTTGCAGAGTAGGATCAGCGTGGGTCGCAGAGGGAAAAGGTAGAAGCAGGGGATTTTAAAAACTGACTTTTTCAAAGAAGCGTGACAGTGATATTTGAAAACAAGCATGTTTTAATGCGTGTAAACAACAGCTGAGAGGAGGCTGTGTAAGCACTCCTTTACTTTAACATACATTACAACAAAGGGAACGGAGAACAAAAAACTGCGTAGAAAGAGTATGAAAAAAGTCTGGTGCCTACCCTTCTGGCATAGATTTTTGTCTGTACGTGCCCCCACCAGAGCCAGTCTCACTTGAGGACGACAAGTTGCTTGGAGAATTGCGGCACTGCTGCGATCTCGCTAAGGCAATGGATGAAACCGTGACGTAGACATCGGAGCCGGGAGACAACCTGTGCAGAGCAAAGGGACCAATCCCATCAGCAACACCATCGTGCGAAGCAGGAAGGACAACATGCAAATTGTCACATCAGCAAAGAACACGGCATCATGGGGACAGCAGAAATGAAGTCAGTTGAAGGATCAGACACTTTTCTCTTGTTAACCGATTGGAAACCATGGAAAATCGGCTGTAAAGAGCTGTAATGCAGAGCAGTAAGTGAAGGGAGACAAGTCTGGGAGGAAACTCCCAGCACACACCAGAAAAACATCCCATTTTCTCAAGTCCTGATTTGTTTTTACAGATTGCTTGTAAGGATCAGTGTAGCACAACATTCCTCACCCAAATAAATAATAAACACAACAAAATTTTTCTAATTCTCAAAACAGACTCTTGCCCGGAATTTCAGCCAACAGGGGTGAGCTGTCTATGTGAACCCTGCCAAGAGTATCAAGCTTATCTCTCTACTGTCAAACTTGTCCATATTAAATCACAAGGACTAAACCCCATAATGTTATTCATAAATACCTTAAAAACTTCCCTAGAAACTTAACGTTCTAACGTTAAAATATCGCAATATATCAGAACTCTGAAAATACAGACACATGAAGCCTTCTCCTGGCGGAATATCCGCACAGCAAGCAAATGGGCCAGAACTGCAACACCCGTACCTGGGCAGAACGGCTGGAAGCAGCAGGCTTACACCGCTCAATTTGCATAGCCTGGTCTGTAGCTGAAGAGTTTTTTAGATAATTTTCTGCTTTGTGCATTTTGTTTCCCCAAACCCCAGCAGAATTCACGGCTGCCAGCCAGTTCTTTGTTCTACCCAGTGGTGACCGAACTTCTGCAGTGATTTAAGTGGAGCTTGAATTAAGTCACCCATGAACATCAAAATCCTACTGTGAACACAAACCTTTACTCATTCTAACCAGAAAAAATACTATAACTTACATGAGTTAAACAAATATTTAACTTTTAATGTTTAAAAAAAACGTATATTGACTTCAGTGAAACACAGAGAGGTGTCTCAGTACACAACCTGGGCCTGGGGATTTACCATACCTCATCTGAGACACTTAATCTGTAAGAAGTGGCAGGTTTTAATCATTGCAACATTGTAACAACTTTTAAAATTCAAAAACTCTTTGAAAATGAAAAAAACCATGGCACTGATTGATGTTACTTATGTATGTGTGTGTATTCAAAGACTGTGTGTGTCTACATATATCAAATGTGCTTTTGTCCTCAGCACCTCACAAAAAACCAGTAAAAAAATAATCTTAAAATGGAAAGAGGAGTAGGATTGGACCAAACACCCTGAACATCTAGAATTTCATAAAAGTGCCTAGGACTGAGAGTAACCCTTGTTCCCAGACAAGAAAGGGATGACCTAACACCTGACCACCACAAGTACCATAACTAAATCCAGTAATTCCTTTCTAGTCTACTGAACCAAATTTAACTCATCTTACATTGATCAAGCAACAATTCTGAAACATTTCATTGCAAAGAACACACTTCAAGAGTCGGGAACTTGTGGAATCACAAGCCACGCTGTTCCTTTTCCCAGTGGAACTCAGAAAAAATAGATTAGTCAACAAGAAGATGTCCTTTCACTGGCATTCACTCCCCTGTGTAGGCACACAGGTTTAAACTCACGCTTGCAGAGCAATACATGGTTTAAAAATATGACCTTTTCTACCCAATACTAAATTAGAATTTATGGCGAGGAAAGCAATTACTTAGCAAATAATTTCTGTAAAATGATTTCCTGTTGGAAAACGCTTACATTTTCACTTCAGACTCAGCTATGCCTCTTCTTTACTTCCTATGCCTTACCAAAAAGTGACAGCGCTGTTCAGAAGGAATGTCAAGATTTCAGAACTATGGCACGGAGTTATAACTCATTTACAAAAATGAAAGACCTTGAGGGCAAACAAAATTGTATTATGAATGTGATCTGAACAACAGCCCTGAACAACCAGTCAGGCAGGACATCCTATTATTTAAAGCAGCAACACGTTTTGCTGGTATAGGTCACAATAGCACTAAAATCTTTAACAGCAGCAGACATTTCATTTTATGTGAAACACAGAAATAAGACAAAAGAATTTTGGAGTAAATTAGTTCAAATTGACTTTTTGAGCTGCTTTGAAATCTGTTGATGAAAGGCACTTCCCAAGACAAAAGGCGTATTGTGTTAGCAGTATATCCCTATAGTTAAGATATTCCGTGCTTGTCTTTTATTTATAATTAAAAGCCAAACTAAATCAAGCTATTATATATTTCAAAAGACAGCTTTAAGAAGAAATTCCAAAATGGTTAAGTGAATGAGTCCCATAATTGAATTTAAAAATAGGCCAAGCGTCCATTGCATTAAGCAGACACAATTACATCACAGACAATTGAACCGGGATTACACCACCCGTGATTCAGCTCTCCCAGACCTAGTTCATCCTGAAAGGACCGGTTGGGCCTTGCCACGTATGGGAAGAAAATCAGCTTTTGTGAAGGCACAGAGCGGGACGGGTGTACGATGGTTTTTGTTCAGTATGACAACACAGACATCGAAAGCATCCATCTTGCTCTTACATACATTAATTCCCACGTCATTAGCTGTAATTTTCCCCATGTCTTCAGTATGCACAGGTATGCAATACACGCATCAGAAGAATAAAGGTCCGTCTAGCACACTGTGTGCCTATGGCCTAAGGTGGTCTTTAGTTACACGATCATACACACGCCCTCAGGACCCCTGCCCTCTGCACTGCTACTGTACCCTGCAACCTCTCCTGCCCGGGCTGCCCAGCTGGGGAGTGAAAGGGGCACAAGCCGGCAGGAGAGGAAGGACAGCCTGACAGTCAAGGCATTTCAGTGTGGACTTAGCAAATCAAATTCTTATCTTTGCAGCAGTCCAACATAACCACTGGCATATTTGTTAAAGAAAATTTATCATTCATTGTCACTAATTGCAAGTTTCTCAAGGGCCTTATTTGATTCCAAGGCCAGATCTGCTTCTCAGCTGAAAACTTACCAAAGCAGCTGAAGTCAACTGAAGCTGTAATTTGAATATGTAAAATATTAACAATGCTGGGCACACTTCCAAATATGAGATGCCCAAAATAAGACACAGCAAATGATTAGAACTTAATTTCTCTCTCCACCTTTGTTCTTAATCTGCAGAGGGCCAAAGACATCTCTTCTCACAGAAGAGTTTCGAAAATTAAGTTTAATTAATACCCGTGAAGCATTCAGAAACTATAGTAATGGGTGCCACTGTAAAGCTTAGAGGGGAATTAATTGCATCTTTACAGCAGGATTTGAATGGCATCCAGTAAATAAGGGATGGAGTAATGAAGAAGAAAATAAAATATTAAATAGCTCTTTTTTTAACAAGCTGCATCCACTGTGTGAACTGAATGAGGCAGATGTACTCTGTTAAAAGAAAATCTCATAATTTAATCAAAGGAAGTATCAGAAAATACAGTTATACAAGAGCTCTGAATAAAATTACACAGCAATTCTTAATTCTGGCATGCTTACCTTCCACGTGTTTGATTTTTGCAGTCCTAATAATACTGCAAGACGTGACAGTTCCTTGAAAACACTGACTCAACGCTCCCATGTTAAAAAGGAAACCAAACCATTCAAAAGGGAAAAAAAGAATATCAACAATTTTGGGGAAGGGGACAGCGAATGAAACGGAAAACACAGTTATGCTGTCATAGTGTACCTTCTCACACCACATTGTACACTTTTTCTTGAGTATTGTTCTTCAATTTGATTATTGCATTTTAGACAATACCTTACAAGAAAAGATGTAGAAGGCAGGCAACGGGACAACCACAGGTACAAAACGGTTTCTGTATGAAGAAACACTGAAAAGGACACATGGCTCCACAGATCATGGAGAACTTTAATGTGTCTGCTTCAATCCATCCAAACTTGAATTACATTAGAACAAGCAAACAATGATTATTGGTTATCCCTTGTGACAAAAGAACAATTAGGAGACCTGGAGCTATCAACAGACCAGTTAGGAGGCACCTGGATGAAGTGCTAACACCCACAGCTGTTGAACACAGCAGCAGAGGTGCATCTGGCCCAGGCCATCTCAAACAGCAGCTGGCCCGGGGATTGTCCCAACCGGGAAGGAGTCTGCCTTTATACCCATAAGCATTTCTGATGTTTTCCCTGGTCCCTGCTGGTGGCCACTGCCAAACAAGAGAGATCAGCTCTTGACATGACACAGCACGGCTCTACTCAGGTGTTTTCAGAACACAAGAGCTTGAGCGTGCAGCCCAGGTGTACCAACAAACTTAATTTTCTGTGACTACATCCAGCTCTAGGTCCTGGTGGCGGTAGGAAATGCAGAATAAATCATCTCATGTTAGTCCATGCTTTCATCTGATGAGTGTTAGAAAAACTTTAGAACAAGAAACGTTCAGACCCTGCGAGGCAGGCAACGCTCACCTGATGGTGGCAAGATGAGCACAGACACCTGCTTGTCTATATCAGGAAAAACATCGCTGATTGAAGCCAGGCGGCAGCAGAGTAGGATTTGTACATAATATGGGAACACTATAAACTGGAATCTATCTGCAGAAATTAACCTATAAACTACTAATGGCACAGTTCCTGTCACTGACTACACACAAGCATCATTTAAAGAAGTATGAAGTTTTAGGGCAAGACTGTGCTCCAAAGTCCTCAGTAAGATTTAAAACCAGTCTTAACGAATATTGGTGTAATACTTCCAGATGGTGGAACTTTACAGCAAGTGCTTCACTGCAGTTACGCCATAATTCACTTTTCCATTTGGTTGAAAATATTGACTGTGCCCAGAAGTTTTCCAGCTAGAACCTTGAGCTTTCCTCCAGGACAGTACCCAGCTGCTCACGGCAGCGCACAAATCCAGCCATGGCTGGGCTCACCGCTCTTCACACTTCCCACACGTTTGTTCAATCAAGTTATCGTTAAGACTGGTTCCAGTTTACCATAAATTCATTAAGAAGAGATTATTGTCTAACACTGTCTCGTCTCCTTTCACTGCATATTTACTTCTTAATAAAATCTGGAAATAAAAACTGAAAATTGGGAGGAGAAAATATAACATCAAGGTCTAAAATTACATCATCTCCCATAACCTCAGCTCTGAGATACTTCACAAAGATGTGGTTTATGTATCACACTGATATTTATTTTGGGTTATAGGCTATATAGGATTCCTGGGTATACTTAATTAATGTTGTGAAAGAAGCCATAACTTAGAATTTATTGCATTTATATTATTAGATTTTCCAGTCTTCAGTGTTGCAGTATCATTAGAGATTCATTTTAAGATTTGTAAAGTTTGGGGTACTACATTGAAGTGTAGTAGGAGGAACAGGGAGAACTGAAGTGTAAACTAGCGAGGTGGATACATGAGGACAGACCAATAAAGGCACATTTAAGTGCTCCTCTGGATAGACACAGGGCTGGGCATTCATCTGCCTTCTCAGAACCAGGGACTTCAAGCAAGCTACTCTCCCACTTAAAACACCAGGCTCCACAGGGAGGTAAGATGTTTTTATGTCTACGAAGAGAAATCCTCCTGTTCTCAGCACCAGTAATGCAACTTTTATCTATTTTTAACATTGCTAAATGGACTAAAGTGAAAATGCCAGCTGGGGCAAAAATTAAACTGGTTTCACTCAGTCTGCATGTTTAAAGCCTCTGGCTATATAAAGTGATCATCAGTCAACTACCTCTGAGAGGTAGCGCCAAAAGACCGACTCTCTTGTCCGTCAGCCTGGTTTTACTTAAATCCCTCAAAACATCAGGGTTTTTTTTCTAAATACTTAAGTCATGGATTTACTGCTGATACGTTACCATTAAAATGAGTACCACATCAGGGCTGATACGTCAGACGTTATAATGCCTCTATTTCATTCTTTGAACTCCCACCTGCTGGAGTTACAGCTCATGATGGTACTGACCTCCCTGTGGTCCTGGGTGACTGCTACCACCACTAGTTCCAAAAATCACCTCAGATTAGGAAGTCAGAGAGACACATGGATCAATTTACTATGGGTTTCTCAGCTGCCACGTCCCTTAAAACATAGATCACAAGCTATGGATTGCTATTTCTTAGCAGCAGGTGAGATCTGTCATCCCTGTCACTGCGCCTGGCTCCGTAAATGAAGAACGTGCAGTCAAAAGGCAAAAGCAGAGAGGGATAAACGCCAGCTCCAGTCTCAAACAACTAAGTATTAATCAAACATCAGCAAATCCAAACTGCAGCTCAGCACCGCAGAAACACAAGTGACAGCTAGTGATATCCAGAAGCACAACCAAAGATTAAAATTGAGGTTACAGTTATAATTTAGTACTGAGAGCACCTTCTTTTTGAAAGTGAATCTTTAATGGTAGTAAGGAAATCTAGGATATCTGTACTGCTTTGCAAATGAGCCATAACTACAGCTGGTTTTTTTTCTAAAATCCCTTAAAACTCTGTATAGAACATAAATACTGCAGAGAGACCATTTAGTATATGGTGTGACCATTTTTATAATCATATTAATTAAAGGGCCCTTTTTGGACTGCAGGGACCACCAGTACAGATCCTGGGACCTACAGTAGGAGGTGTCCCTTGGTCCTCTGTTTCTCCACCCAACAGAGAGCTGAGCACAGAAGAAACCATAGGGAGCAAAGGCCAGCTGAGCTTCATCACTGCTGCCTGCACCAGAAACACGCACAGATCCCAGCACTTCCTCAGAGTTGGTTTTTACACCATGGAAAGTATGAAAGTTAGTGGCATAAAATCCAATGAGACAGTACTTAACAGAGCTATGAAAATCTCATCTTTGTTGATTTTTACACAATTAGAATAAAAGCATCTGAACTTCCCCAAAAGCAAAGCTTTCTTTCATCACGCTGAGAAAAGACAAATAAGTCTTGGAGTGAGCTTATTGCCTTTTCTCCCAGCTCCAGGATTCCTTTCAAATTATAAAAATGTATTTTTCTTCACTTGAACTGGAAACACGTTAACCTTATGCAGCTGCTGTTACATTTAACTTGATCCAGCCACGAATAACATGTTTAGCAGACCAGAAGGTAAGAGAGAAGACCTTTTCCAGGCATCCAAAAACATTCCCAGCCAAACTTGAAAGGTATGTTGATAACTCTTTCTGAATAATAATAATAAAAATACTTAAAAGAATGCCTAGAGGAGAAAAACCCCAGCTACGTGCCTTGAAAATTAAGGAAATGCAAAGTCAAAGTTTTGCTTTTTGAAAACAAATACCAAGTATATGGAAATGTAATTTTCATAATTTTCACTTTGCAAACATTTGTCAGGCCATAGCCCCCCTCTAGAAGCGTTCAGAGACTGGATAAATCTTAGATGCTTTAGGTGTGTGATGTTGCCCACCCAAGATTTTACGCAGAAGCGAAGCACAGTTAGTAACACCCCATCTCTCAGGGCAGCCAAAGGCTTGGTCTCCTTGGCGTGAGCTGTGGAACAGCCAGCTCGAGACTCTAGACAAAGCTCCTCGGTTAGTAACATGCAGAGATGGAAGTGTCTGAAAAAAAACACCAACTCAGCCGAATCTGACCTTCTGCCACTGCCTTCGTCTTTGCCCAGGTATTACTATCCCTTCCCTAAATACAGGGTGAGATTCTACAGTGAGCTGGAGAAAGCAAAAAAACCCCATCACCTCAACTCATATCCCTTCAAATTCAGCATCTGTCTTCAGCTCTAACAAGTATGGCCTGAAGCCACGGAATTTTTATGTTGGTTCAAACATACCACTACAAAGTGAAGTCCAGTATCTCACTGGCTTCTGCAACCTTTTCCACAGACAATTTTATCAGATTGTCTGTGACATCACTAGTGCTTTCAGTGTTGCTAATTTTCTTTCACAGCTCACACTGATGGGACTTTTAAGTACAGATCTATTCAACTCACACAAAGCTACAATCGGGGGTGGGGGAAGGGCACTCTAAGCAATGTAAGTGCAGAAGTTTGGTAGTGTCCAACAAGAGTGAATAATAAAAAACCTAAGAAAATTAAGTCTTTACCAACTATTATAATTTCTTAAAGTGTCCTACACAGAAGTTTCAGTTTCACCTTGGTGGTTTCTTAGTGGTGGTTTCTTGGCTGTACCATCTTTGAAGACTTTTTTATCCCCAGCTCTTCAAGATGTGAAAAATGCTTTAATTAATTAGAATTCTCTTTAAATTTCCTGCGATATGCATCTGATTCCCAATGCTTTATATTTTTCAGCAATGTACAGCATGATTAGAATCCATTTCCAGCTTTCTAAGGAATTGTTGAAAACAAGAAATACAAGCTCAGAGCTTGTTTTCCTCAACAGATCTCTTTGTAAATGCAGAGATAGTGACAGATTTGTATAGATAATCAAAACAATGGCAGTTCATTTGAATACTACCAAATACATCTTTTTCCATGAAAGAATGAAAATACTGTGACAGGACGTGCCTGACACCTTTATCTTAATAATAATCGCTTTCTTGTTTAAAAAAGACAAAACAATAAAAAACCCAAACCAGCCTGGAGAAATGCAAACTTTAAACAATCTCTTCTCTAGTCTAAAAAGTTCAAAAACTCCCGAAGCAGATAAATTTGCTTTCTTGCTGTTTAACGAGGATTCTCTTGCTAAATACCATGTTAGATGCTATTTCTGCCTTGAGAGCTTTAGGCAATTGCACCAAGCCTATAAGCAAGCTAAAATTTTGATTTACTACTTCAAACTGCAGAAGTTCAGGAACTCTTAGATGTAAAACATTGACTGTAACTCATTTAAAACTTTAATAACAATACGGCAGTTTTAGAATACCACCCCACAAAAAGGGAAACACAGCCTAACAGTCCTGTAGTGCTTCATTTTGTGGTTACTCACTCCTGGAAATGTATTTCCTTTTGGCTAACGTTTTGCTCATATTCATGCTGCCTTTTCACTAATTAAAACGAAGCAGTCTTCAGACAGTAAGATATTGACACTATTGTGCTTTTTTTTTCCAAACAAGATTCTGAGCAGCATTGAAAAGCCATTTATGAAGAGGACACGTACCTCCGGCTCTCCAGCGGGCGCCCATCACTAGAGATGCTTCGTGGGATGTTGGCCGCTCGTTCTGGGGGTTGCATTTTCCCTTCTCCTTTCCCAGAGCCAATCCTAGACGTGACTGGACTTTGTATTTGGGATGGTACCTGAGCCACATGAGGTCCCTGTCCTTTGCTCGCATTTCGCTGCCATTTGTTGTTATTTCTGAACGGAAATTTGAATTCATATGACATTCCTTCATTCACTTTGTATTCCATCACTGGCATTCGGTAGTTTTCTGAAGAACTCCTGCAAATGAAGGAATTTAACATGCTGCTGTGAAAAATAAGATAAATATATCCTGTTCACAAGCATAGAAATCTGAAGAGAGAAGTTGAATCAACTCTATGCAACAGCAAATGCAAGTTTTTGCTTTTTAGAAACATATATTTAACAAGTTGATTTTTTTATTATTCATCTGATTACTGGGTTAGAAAAGCTAAAAAATATCTGCCATAAGGGAAGTCATGTGTTTTAGAATTCGCCTGCACTCAGAAATAAGACCCCAAATGTTTTTTTCTTTTGAAAATAAATCTTTCTGATGCAAAGATATCCATGAAAAGACAAGATTTCCATCAAATAATGCATTGCACTTCGTTTCCAAACATCTCTAGCTTTGGATTACCTCAGCTGACAAATTTGCACATTATGAAAACAAAATGCATGTTAATAATTCTAGATGCCAAGCCCAAAAGATGCTCTTTGCTTCCTGAGGACATACAGGAACAGAACAGCATAAAAATTGGAGTAAAATAGGATATAAGCTAATGCAGTCCACGTAAGATGCAAGGCAAACTTCTGCATGCATTTAAAAGGAGAGATTTGGAGAGTAGATGTGACCTTCAGCTTCAGTGAAGATAATTTTGTATTTCTCTTGACAAATGTATGCAACTACTTCAGTGAATTTTTTATTGTGATTACTTTGTTTACGTACACGCGTCGTTATCTAATGGAAAGGAAAAATAAGCAATCAGTGCAAATTTTTCTACTTCTAGCTCTTCCTCTAAGTGATTACACCATTAGTGCTGAGAAGTATCTTTTTCCAGCCACAAACAAAATAGGTAACTTGTTGTCTTGCTCTGCTGGCATTAGCAAGTAGTGCAGGCTAATAGCAGATGAAGCAAAAGTGGGTCCTGCAGTCTTGCAGCCCACAGTACACACAGTTTATGGTGTTACCTTGGCTTACCCTCTAGCCTTGACCTGCAGATGAAATTAGCAGTTGGAAGGCACAAGGCGTGCTTCTGAGGCACGTGTAGTTCAGCTTCATCTGAAAATAAATGTCTGTGTGCTCCCAGGGCACTCTGTGATGCGAACTGCTCCATGGCAGGTGGGGATGATCCAGAGATTTGTTTTCAAAGTCCACTCTCAACCTAACTAAAATCTTGATATTCTTGTTTGTTTTGTGTTTTTCTCTTCCTATTTTGTATCTCTGCTAGTCCATAGCTAGTACATAATGTAGTAGTTTGGGTCTCCCTTTATTTTTTCAGACATATTTACAGTTTAAGAAGCAAGAACACACAACAATTTCTTGCTGCTGTGTCCTTAGCTTCAGGGTCAGCAATCAGTCCACTAAGCGAGTTCACTGCAATGTTTTAATGACCATCTTTTAGTAGAAATGTGTATTTGGAGATATTTTTCTATCTGCTGCTGACCTTGCCTTTTGGCAAATCATCTTATCTAACTGCACCCCTGCTCTTCCTGCAGCTTCATGCCAACCAATTTATTAGGACAGGGACTGCTTCTCATATGAGTGCACCATACCAAGCAGAACTGATCTTCATTTTAGTTACGGCCTGTAGAAGTTACTGAAATGCTAAATGACCTCCAGAGGACACAATGAAAGGACTCCAATTTTGGAAAACAGATTGCCAAAAGAGAAATTGCTTTGTGCAAAGATTTAAGTCAAGACTCTAGTAATATATGTAGGATAGCTACAAATTCAAGACACAGTTCCTAAACCGTAATGATTTCGGATACAGCAAGCAGGATAAAGAGTCGCTTTATGACATTTTGTAACAAGGCAATAACTTCCCCCCCCCCCCCCCCGAACACTTGCTCACTGCAAGACAACAACAAAACTCATTGATGCCAAGTTCAGTATTTCAAAAAGTACAGTAATTTCTCTTCCTGCTATGGGTTTGGATAGACTAAAGCTAAGCCTGCTTTTGGCTGTACTTAATTTAGCTCAGGAATAATAGGATCTCTGCTTTCCACACAGATTTTTCAGCTCTAATCCTTTTGCTATGATTGCAGCTGAACTTTCCATTTGCTTGGGCTGCTAAATACTGTACAAAAGCTTTCCAGATACCTCATGGGTGACCTTATGCCACTGCTCATTTTAATCCCTGACATGTATTCAATTTTCCACTGACAACTAAAGGACAAATAAAATTCCTTTTCTCTCTGCTCCTGTTTTACTACCAGTTGCAAAAGGAGTTAATATAGCTCACAGTAAAAACAAACATGGATTCTTTTATGCAAGTACAAGGTCTTCACTTGGAGACACAATCACAGATCAATGTAATAAATATGCAATTACGTTCAGCTCCGTCCTTAAGTATACAAGGATTTAGCGTGTAGCCCTACAAAGATATTTCCTAATTAGAAAACAGCAGTGCAAACTGCTCTCAGTCTCTCACTGGAAGGAACACATTGAACTTTGATAACTGTACTTGCTTCTTCTTGGCAAATCTAGCATAAACCTTGAGCTAGCCTGCAGGCAAATTTAGTCTATTAAAGATCATTCCATTTTAATCATGTTGCATTTGCAAGATATTAATACAGGATATGTCGGGAATAGCGGAATCAGATTTAGTGATGTGGCTGAATGCTACAGACAACTGCAGAGAGTTCAGATGAGAGCAGTAAAAATTATGAAAGCTTTAGTGTGAGTTCAGGAAAACCAGAGGGACTTAAATGTCCAATTTAGAAAAAACCCCACATGTTACTGCCTATTTCTGATCAAGCAACATTTTAAAGCTCTAAAAGCAATAATACAGTTGACACGAGCCTCAGGCTTAACGCAGATGAGAAGCCAGAGAGATACAGCAAGGCAGCAAGACACTCTCTTTACCAGAGAGTAAAGAAGAATTACAATTTGCAGCAATTTCTCTGACCAGACCCATCCTTTTGATAAACTCTCATCATTTACAGCCTTAGCTATTTGTAAAAATAGATAATATAAGTCTAATCATAGCTTTCAAGAATTACATCCACAGACACTGCAAACTGCCAAGGAATAGTAAAGCCGGGAGGGAAACGTACAATTAATTTTAATGCATCATAAACACACAACTGTCAACAAAAAGTTGCTTGATTTCCATGTTAAATTCCATGGAATTTAAAGGACAGAGTTCTTCATACATTTTATTAAACTTTGGTATGCAATGAATATTTTATGGGGCCTGGAGTCTGAATATGAACAATTTTTCCTGCTCTCCTATTTCCCTTACACTACTGGAGACTGTATCTTAATTATGCAACTGTTTGTGGAGGTTAACACTTTGTCTGTGGTGCTTCTTTCCCCCCGACCCAACAAATCAAGATATAATTTCAGCTTCAAATGCAGCTATTACACAATACCTGCGTGGGGTGCAGTCCTCGTACGGAGGGACAATGACGACCTTCACTGTTACTGATGTTCTCAGAAGATCAATCATTTGCTCGTGGCTGAGTGTGGCCACAGCCACCTTGCAGATTTCCACCAGCCGGCTGCCCTGCCGCAGTCCCGCCTGCCACGCGTAGCCGTAGGGCTCAACGTCAGCCACGATGCCTTCGTAGTTCACGTGGAAGCCAAGCTGACCCAGACCATTCCTACGCAGAGTCATCTCCACCGTTTCACAGCCCTTAGTCACAAGCTGTGAAGTGAAATGAAGAGGGAATTTAATGCATGGAGAGATCTTCAGTGCTAATAGAGGTTTAAGGCTTCCATTTTTGTACAATCAACCAACCCCCAAGACAATGGGGGGACACAACCAAGGAATATGTATCACAGTCTTGGGAACACGATCAGCTGAAATGGGTCTCGTCACTCAAACCAGTATTTTCAGTAGAGTCTGATTACCCAAGTTCTGCCTTGAATTTTTTACTGAAACCACGGGAATTTAAGAAGATACATGGTAGCACACAACAGGAAAGCACATGGTGTTACACAAGGATCTCTATCTCTTACGCTTCAGTAACCAACCAACCATTCTACATTTGTAGCCGTTCCAGTAAACTCTAAGATTACTTTCTGTCAGAATGCGGTGGCACACAGCTACCAAGCACAGTAACTGGGGTCTGTGACAACTCTTCTATGTACCATGAGCGTGAATACCACCAAGAGCAATTTCATTGGGCCTGGTTTTCCTTTTTTCCTGGTCATTATACAACTACAGTTGAGAAATGACAGACGAGACAGTGAAATATAACACATTCTTTCATAACTTAATGGGATGAAAAATGAGCATGGACAGATGTTTTATAGACAGATATCATGATTCGTTGCATTTTTACTTTATCACCTATATTCAGAGAATATCTGAAGGTTGCAATAGGGATTGGGACTGCACCCTGCTGGCAACATAATAAGTCAGTCTCAAAGATATTACAGCTTCATTTGAAACAAGACACAACAAGCCTATAAAACAGAGAAAGGGAAGGAAAACAAGGAAAAGAAATGAAGTGACACTTCTGTATTTATTGTGCAGGAACCATTTATGCATCTGAAGGCCTGCCCTTTTTTAATAGATGTATCTTCAGACTTTTTTTGACACATACACTACCAGCCGAGGTTGGCCGATACCTGATAAAAGCTAAAGCAATACTAGATTTTGAGAAATAAAAAGCCGGAAAGTCCTTATAGTATACACATCACGATAAACAATTAGAAAAAAATTTAGGGATCCCAACCATTACTTAAATTGAAGCCTTACTTGGTGGTGGGGCGAGAGGAGAAAGCAAAGAAAGGGAACCAAACAAGAGAACACGTTCTAACCTCCAGCCTTTTGACGATCTCTTTGATATCATCAATGTTGCTGATGAAGCTCTCCAAAGAAACACATTCACCTCTCTCATAGAATATTTTGATATTTGTGTCTGTTGAAGTCCACCCTATCACATCTCGACAGGAGCAATTGAACACCACGCTTTTTGTGTCCTGTTCAATGAGGACTACAAACTCGTTAGAGATGCCAAGGAGACAGTCTATTTCCATACCCTTGCTATAGTCTTTTGCATGGACACTCCATACAATAGCACCAGAACTATAGATCTCTGCTCCTGGATAAGGCTTGGACTTTTCTTTCTTTTTTGAAGCAAGCGAGATGAAGGGGAACTTGCCAGAAGGGTCAATAGGTGTGTTGGTGACATTCTTCTCTGCCAAGTCTTTCAAGTACTCTTGACGGGTCCTGGTGGCCATCGCACGAAACTTTTCTGATTTATGAGCAGCGTTCTCTGCATTAATGACTTTGGCTAGTAAGAAGTCCCTGAACACGTTCGACTTCGGAAACGTGACGCCTTTTGGGATAGGTGGTCCAAAGGATGGTACATCTCTGGATCTTGTCACAGCAACACTAAGAGATAAAAGGGAAGAAGCAGAGTGTTTCATTGTGTGCAAATTCCAACCGTTTTCAATACAGAAAATACATTTCCTTTTTTCCTTAAGCCCTCAATTTTTGCCTCTTTTTCTCAGCAACATGCCTATATTCACATTTTAATCTTCCCAGTGTGGAGATTACGTCCTCCTTACCGTTCTAACAGAAGGCCACGTATTTTTGCATATCGGCAGTTTTGAGCCATCCACAGTACCACAGCTTAAAGAGAGCTTCACGTGCAAAATTGTGCTCTTTTGATAAACTAATCACTCACATATGGTAGTTCTCAATTTTGTTTTTACTACAAACAAAAAATTTCTAATGCACACTATTACAAAGGCTAGCTGATAATTTAGATACCTAAAGCTGCAAGACTCATCTGAAAGATATGTGAAGTGTAAGATCAATACCAGAAATAGAGATAAAATGGACACGTTAAGAAAGTCATGTCACAAGACCAGTTTCACCGTAAGAATAATTTTCTGGTGACTGAATGCATATATACATCACACTACTGATTATATTTTAAATTTCTGGATTGAAAACTGCAGTAGCTGACATTGCATGCTAGTGATAGAACCAGACTCCAAAAATACTCAGAATAAGAAATTTCTTTGAAATCTGAAGACATATATTATTAATAGATGCCTCCTTTTTCAGCTCCTCCTTTTACTGTCTGTACAAATTGATGGACTGACAAAAAGATTGCCTTGGGCAATGCTGAGAAGGTTAGATATTCTCCCTTCTCAATTCTCTTTGGATACAGAGTGATGAGAGTCGTTTGGCATCACTGAATATTCACCATTCCAGTCCAGTGCAATTCACTTACCAGTCTGTCTGAAGAACAGACTGACCCCCGCACTTCAACAATTTTATGACAAGAAATGCTCCAAAAGTTTGAAGATTATTTACTACGTATCTATAACTGAATCTGAAAAGGCATTACCTAATTCTGGTCAAAATATCACAGTAATGCAGTTTCATAAATAAAAATAGGATTGGAACTTGAACACACTCGAAATGTGTGTGGTGTTTCATTTGGAAGATTGCTGGGTATTATGTTCACAATTTGTTTTAACGTACCTGAATCCTTAAACATCATCAAAGAAATGCTCCCCAAAAAATCAATGACTGAGATTGCAGAAATACCTAGCAAAGCTTTTTTTACTGGGGCGGTGGGGGAGAGGGCACGGGGATGGACAGACACAACAGAAACACCAAAAATAAAAAATTAAGTCACCCAATCTTTAACCTTATTTTCTGGGTTTGGGTGGTGGGGTGTTCTCTTCGTTTGCTTGTTTTGCTTTTGTTGGTTTTGCTCTTTCTAATTATATTTTCTTGCAACTGATACTGCAAAATGTCATTGACTGTTACGTTGTTTCAAATATATCAAAAAGGTATAAAACAGGGAGGTGCTCATGATGCAATCATCTGATCATCTTCGGTGGTCCTAAAGGGTCTCTTTTTAAGAGACAGAAGCCTGAGCATTAAACACAATTACTGAATGTAATGAAAAACTACCAGCAATTTCTTGTTTGATTAGGTTTTCAAAATCATGAATCATGGGTGTAAGAATTTTATCTTTAACATATGCTAGAGAAGTTTTAAAAAGTGAACAACGCTGACAGATTTTTTTCAACACTTTTGAATTATTGTTTATCTTAGTTGGGAGGGAGAATCGCTGGCCAAGACAGTGCTTGATTTTATTCCTTTTATGTAGTTTTTAATGTAAGTTCCAGTACATTTTTATGCTATATGGCTTCCTGTTTTGTCTAGAATTATGAATCTATGAAACTGTTCCAAATAATTCTGTGAAAAAGAGGTCAAACTCACTTTGAACAGTTTCCTAGAAAAACTTTTCATAATGGAGTTCTACAAAATTAAATCAAGTCTTTGCACTGAGAGGATAAAAAAAAGACAGGATTTTAATCTTAAAGACAGCAGACAGAACATACAAGGCTCTGGCGGTTTCCTGTATCCAAATTAACACTGACGCTCACAATTTTTTTTCCTAACTGCTCACCTTTCCCTTTCCCTTAAAGTTTAAGCCTGTAGCATCACTAAAGCTGAAATTCTCAAATTTTATTTACTAATAGTAATGAGTAAGGTTCCAGCCCGTGTAGTTGTGAAGATTTGCAAAAGGAAAGCAATCCAGTAGTCTCAAGGTCTGAAATAGAATCCTGAGATGTTTAAATTTATTAGAGTGTAACAAGTACAAATCTTTCCCATGCCTTTTAAAAGGAAGAAATGGAAAATATGTAGTCATATTATTGAAAAATAATAACTGAAAGCAGATCTTTCTCTGTGTTTGTATTACCCAATTCAAATGGAAAAAGCATCTGTAGTCCTCGTGGATGTATTCCCTACTTTCCCTTTACTTCAAAGTCATCTTCTTCACAGAATAAGAGCTGAAACATATGTCTAAAAGTTTAAGAACAAGCTATGTCTACACAAATCATGTAGCAGGGGAATTTGTTAATAAGCTGCCCTAAAATGAGTATCAACAAGAACACGTCTGCTCCAGGAGAGTTTCATAAACGTTCAAAGTTCAGCATCAGTTCCAGAAGTGCCGTGTGAGCTTCACCAAAAACTTACTGTGAGAGAAAAGCCTGTAAACCTTACCATATTACTTGAAAAACATGAATACACCATCTCAGACACTGCAATCTTAGCTCTTCTTCTAAATAAGCACTTGGCTGAATGAAACACTTAGGTCAATGTCTGTATTTCAGTAACGACAAGTAAATTCTATGGCTACCTCACTTTCAAGATAAATGGTCTAAATCCATTACGCTGACACTTCATATTTTAAATATTTTAAATAAAGAAGCTTTAGAAAAGCTTGCTGCTATCAGTCAATGTTTTAAAATAGCAACACAGTAAAAGTTCAGAATATAACAAAGGTAACAAGTTGTATTGGTCATAAAAAGTAGTGTAACTTAAAAACTTTATTTCTATATGCTTTCAATTTGGTTATAAAAACCCCCGCTAAATAGGAATCTCATCTTGCAATTCTTTATTACAGTTACTATCAATGGCCACTTTCTATTTCAACCATATGGACCTTAAGGTCACGCTAAGATTATTTTTTGTTGTTGCATAATGCTCTGGAATTTCTTTATCGGACTGAAATGAGATATGAAATGAAGGTATTTGACAAAATATTTCAGAGAGCTTAGCTTCTTTGTGAAAGGTTAGTCATACATTTTCACTGTCTTAATTTTCAAAAACAAAACATAAGCTCAGATGCAAACAAAAAGTGAATTATTCATACAGAAATATTATTCTAGCATACTCTTAATGAAGAGAATAGAAAGGAAATGAGAATGTAATAATAAAGCTATTCCCATGTGCGTACACATGCATACTGACAGCATTAATGTCCTCATCGGGTGTGTTTGTTTTACATATTTGTATGTGTTTATTTACTTTTTAAAAATTGTTCCAAATTTAAACGACCCCTGTCTTTCATTGTGTTTCCCTACTGAGAATTTGAAAGGGGAATGACACCTCCCTTTGTACTCAAATTGCGTATTATCAGTGACACTAGCGACAGTACCTGTAGCAAACACTGTCAGTGCAGGGACCGTGCACTCTGACAATGACAAAGACGTGCTGGAAGTGGGATCGAATGTTCTTTGGGCTGAATGGTTGTGCTCCAGGCTCCTGGAAAACTATTGTAACGATATCATTTCCAATATGTCGTTTTCTCAGAAGCTTTAACAGAAAAAGAGGGTCATAGGTTAAAACACAGCCTTCGCACAACTTTCAGTTATTTATTTCTCATTATTATAAGTTACTATTGTTCATTTTTTATTCCAAATGATACTTCCAAGTTGAAAGATGAAAAAGTTATGGATTTATATGACAAGTACCAGAATTTCACGTGTAGGCATTTAAATTTTTCCTAACAATTTAATTTCTACATGTAACATACAGGAAAATACCACTTGGGAAAATTTTAAGCTAAACAAAGAGGAAAAACAACCACAAAACCCACTAATATCAGAGTAATCAGTGATACGTGGAAGCTGGAAAACATTCTCCACTTCATGCTTTTTTACAAGCCAGAAGTAGGTTCTATTTCAAGTTGAAAATAGTTGCCACTGTCCTTAGGATAATAGTTTTCTGATAGGCTTCTTTCAGTAAAGCCAAGACTACACATGATAAAAGATAACGGTAAATATTTGTGTACAAAAAGTAAACTAAAACCAATGCTGAGTTATCTTTTATTCTTAAAAGAAATGTCTATTTGATTTGCAAACCCACAAAATAACATCTGTTTCTAGAGTCAAATGCATGCAACACCATATATAACCAGATGGCCCAGGTGCATCACAGTAACAAAGCAGGTCAGCCTACATAGCTCTTCAGTATAATAAAAAAATTTAACACACACTAAAAAAGAGGATTTTTTCCTCATGTCTTCTTGTGTAGTGTGCCGTGTGCTGTGCTGGATGACTCACTCATCAACCCCGATTCTGTGCACATTGCAGTTTGCTGAATGCCGTCCTTAAAAGTGCAATGGACTTTGCTGCAGAAGGTAGAAAATCATGTGAAATGCACTATGGTCCTGTTGACAGAAGACATGAACTCCCAGTACGTAACACAGATGTACTACTGACGTTACTGCATAGTATTCACATCAAAGATTCAGTAAGTAATGTGCAATTATATAGAAGACAGTCCTATGGGGAAAAATCTGCCTATGATGTACCTATAGATGATTTGCTCATCTTTCTTACGGGGAGATGGCTAGTTTCACTTCTGATACGTCCTATTTTTGAAGTGTTTTCTTTGCTAGTAACAAATAAAAGTTGTCCTAAATTTTAAGTAGTGCAGCTGCTTTTGAGGTGAAGGAACACAGCTAATGGATGGAGGAACTCTGCGCTTAATCCTAAGTAGGCAGGGTCCATCTTACCTGTTGCTTGTTGTTTGGAGTATATGGCAACATAGTAGAAACGTGGAACATGATTTCATAGTCCTTGTATGTTGTGTACAGAGAGTGAGTACCCGTTGAATCAGCTTCAGTTAAAGAAAAAAAAAAAAAGAGAAAATAACAGCATTATTAAAAAAGTTTTAAAACAAGGTTTCGTTATTATCAAAGAAAATGATAACACAAGACAAGAATTCCTCCTCATCCTTGATCCTAGCTGAAATGACCACAAGAAAAAACTTACCCAGAGTTTATTCACCTGCCAAAGCCCATGACACATACAGATGGCATGTATAATTTTGTGTACTTTTCCCAACGACAAGCTTGATAAGAATAGGGAATTTATACCAGAAAACCCTGAAGAAAACCTACTACTTAAGCACGAAATGTGGTAACAAAGTCTTAGGTACTTTTCATACACCACCCAGTATCTCAGGCTAATCAGAATGAAACTGAACTGCGAGAAGAGCTTCAGGAAGGAAGGTAACCAGACACTGCGAATGCAAACCATGCATAATGGAATATCAACGGACGCATAACCCACAATGTAAGAGAGAACAGAATAGGTTCTTTTAGGCATAAATATCAGGACTCTAAATTAACTTGTAGTGACGTCAGTTAAAACCTTCACTAAAACAGGTGCTTTACGGATAGGTGCAGTCAAAAACCCAAAGAGGATGCTGGCATGCTTACAGCTGATGATGGAAAAAGCCCACAACAATGACATTATGATGCTGGTGTATTAATCAAAGGTACTCTCACCTGTTTTGGGTTCTGGCCACCCTATTTTAAAAGTTATAGAAGAGAGAGAAGGGATCCAGAAACAGGCCACAAAAATAATTATACGTGGATGGAGACACTTCCATGTGGAGAGAAAATGATAAAAACTAGGATTATGAAGTTTAGAAAGAAAAAAAGAAGAGGGGATATTATTAAAGTTTACAAAGTGTTGGATGAAGACAACACTTGATTACAGACAAACTGGGAACTTCTGGTTTTACTTTTTCTTTCTTTCTCTCTCTCTCTCAAAAAAAACCCCCAAAAAATACCAAAAGACCTTGAAAAATGTTCCATTCATTTAAGTAGTAACACATTAAAGCTGAAATAGATAATATAGTCTACTATATGTAACTGCTGTCCACAGTGCAAAAAGCCCATTTGCAAACAGAATTTAAATAAAACTAGATTTATACATGAATACATGAAAAAAAAAAGTATCCTGGTTATTTGAAGTTATATAAACATGCTACTATATTATATAATCCAGCTATTTATAGCAACGTATATTCAAAGGCTGTTAAATACTACACCTTGGCATTTTTTATTAGCAGAGAGATCATGTTACTAAGGAGATAATAGCTCAGAGGCATTTACGACAACATAAATCTATAGCTTATTTACCCAGATTTTGAATATAAGCTTTGACAAGAAGTTTCCATTTTCTGTCAATTCAGAATAATTAGAGGTAGCTTTGCTGCAAATGAAAAACCAAAACATCATCCCATCCATTAAATGAAATGGAAAGTTTCCTACATTACAGCTGAAATGTTCCCTTTCCAAATCATCTACACATAAAACGGGAATAAGAAAAAAAATATCTTAGAATGTGGTAAGAATAATAAAAAAAAAAAATCAGTTAATGTTTCAACAAGATTGGGCTCTTTTCCATCTCTCAACATTGCCATTATGAAAAACCAGCAAACTGCAAAATATATTCCATTTAAAGCTAATTACAACAGTGCGACAGCTGAATGGGAATCATTTTATCTTGCACTCTCTGTCATCACGCTGAAGGAGGCAGATGCACCTGAAAGTCACCTAAGCATCAACAGGACTCCTTACTGAATTTTTTGGTCCAGCTAAATATGCTAATTTGTACATCAGCTTTCATAAATAGAGTCTAGAGAAGTATTGCAAAGAACTGGAAAGGGAGAGCAGGTGCAAAAAGGGAAGTAAGACGACAGAGAGAGGAAGGAAGGCCCCAGAAAAGGGGAAGGGGCCCAAAAGGGGTCAGGGGGAAGAGGAAAAGAATAAAGCAATTTTGACAAATAATATGCTAGAACAACACACATCCATTTAAGACAAACTTTCAGCTTTCCTGGAGGGACTTCATTTCAGGCAGAAAAGGGTTGTTTCTCAGAACTAAGTAATAAGGGTACAACAAATATGACACATTTAATTCCAATTATTTCTAAGTATTTCACAGCTTAAACACCTGTTACTCAAATTTGACTATAAGCAGAAGTTTGCATCCATTACAGACTGTGCATCTTTCTCACCAATTCAGATTTCTTTGTTCTCAGAAGTCCAGAATGCTTTTTCTGAAGTACAACACGATAATTACAGGTATTCGCTTTAAATCAAATCACTGTCATTGCAGTAAAATCCAAGACTGCCCCGTGAAATAGTATCCATCATTTCAAGGTCAGAACTGTAAGCCACCACCGCAACCTACTTTGGTTTCCTTTTATTTAACAGAGGCCTGAGGAATCTACAAATTCATTAGCACCTTTATGTGCTGAAGACAGCCCCTCCTGCCATCAGCTTACAGCATACACATTGAGGCTGCCTTCTCAGCCTTGTCCCATTACTGGACTTGGTTATGTAGCTTGGTAAGGACTTGTCTGGTCTTCTTTTCCTTCTATCATTATTCACCTTTAAAAATCCACCTTATTCATCTGTCCTTCCAATGTTTCTCAGCTATCTTCACAAGGACTGACTTAACAGGCTCCCATGTAAGTGTTTTCTTTTCCAACACCGAGGCTGCTGAAAACTGACAGACCCCAACAGCGTACTGCTGAGAACCTGACCTCACTGGAGCCACAGGACTGCAGTGCCACCCTGCTTCGAGAGCAGCTTTTAAACCCCTGCGCTAAAAAACTGTATGAAAAAAACTACGAGTAGAAAATCTAACTCAGTGTTTCAAAGAAGAATAAATAAATGATAAAATAAATTATACTAATGAGGCAGAAGAAGGAACAGCCGTTGCTACAAACTGCAGCCGTGATCACAATTAGAAGCACAAGAAGTTCCAGAGCTTAATGTTGTTCCCATTCACTTTTGCTGTTAAAAAGCCCTGCATTGTTTCTAGTTTCTCCTAGTTGCTGACCCAAATTCAGCACCTGCCAAAGCTGCTCTCCTTTCTGTTATACACCAGGATTACACAAAGTACTCATGTTCAACTTCTGTAATACCCAAGTCTTTTTCAGACACTGTTTCCCAGGGCAGAATCCTTTATTTCTGCTTTTTAAGCAATCAAGGAATCTCTGACCTTTTTTTGGCTTACTGGTCTCCTTGTGAGTGTCTGAGACCCAACAGTAACTCTGTTCTTCCATGTGGCTGAAAAGATGTTAAATAGCACAAGTTAAGAAGGTAACTGATCTGTATTATTTCATTAGAAATACTGAAATTTATTGACAACCCCTAAATGAAATGTCAATTTGAAGTCCATTTTTATTCCGTGTGGTATCTTCTGTGCTGTCTTTAATATTCTTCACATGTCTGAACCAAATGTCACGCAGTATAAACATTTAATGCAGAAAGCTACCATTATTAGCTAAGTTTATAATCTCATCAAATAGGCAATTCATAAACTCCTACAACTCACATTAATCGATCTCCTTCATTTCTTGCACCAACCACTCTGCTGGACACACGTGCCAGGTCACCAGGCCTAGCATTATCCAGCTGATCCCATTTACCAATTTCAAATATTGAGCAATAAAACTGGGGGGNACAACTAGAAGATAAAGTAAAATGACTGAAGTTATAATTTGAAAGAATACTGTGATGTTTATTACTTTAAAGTGATGCCCATAAACTTCCTAGCAGCCGTGGGATAGATGACATTTTCAAGCTCTATTTCCTATCCAAAGTCTGCAGGCTGCCAGGAGATAGACTGCTTCCCCTCTGGTAATTCTAGAAACATACAAACAAACTTTAAAAGTAGCAGCTCTTTTCCACAGTGGCACAGGCAAAAATCCAAAGCTATAGCCCTTGAAGGATCCAATACACTTAAATGGGCTTTCAGTTAATAGGATGTATGAGAATCCTCCCTTCAAATATTAGCTCTTACGGATACATACCAATTAGGCCCCTAATTCTAAAACTTTCTAAGAACAACAACTGTTCTGAAACTACCTTTTGCAAGAGCGACTTTACTTTTCTAACTTTGCATAAATTAAAAACATCCTGTGAAAATTCCCAGAGTACATATACAAATCAGGGTTCCTTCACGCTGGAAAAATCTTTCCTCGTGTGTTACCCCAAGCACAGGTTCCCAAGTATTGCCAAAGGTACAGGAACAAGCCAAGCAGCCTACAAAGCCCCGACCTTTCTTCCAAGTTAACAAACAGACATTTGTTTTTAAGAGCATCTTTGCAAACAACTGTGCTGACATTAAACAGAATTTTTATGCAGGAAAATCTCCTGAGTAATGAGACCACAAGAACTATTTCATGACCATGACCCTCTAGCAACAGGGCTGGGAAAGGGAGAAGCTGCTTCCCAGCTGTAGACCCAGGTCTTCCAACAAAACCCAGTAAATCTAAGGCACAGTGAAAACCACAACCTCCTCCTTAGTGGGCCTTTCTGTGTCAGGGCCAAGGCAAAACAGACTGATGGATCACTAGCTACCGAAGATGTATTGCCTGTCTGGGTTCTGCTGTTCACAACAAATACTCGAGATGCAACTCCTGCTGCCATCTCCGGGTTTCGGCATTTTGCCTACCACAAGGCAGCTTTTTTTTTTTTTGGTATTTCCTAGGCAGAATATGTAGTAAGGGTTTCCAACCATAGCTATTCAAAGAGCTTAGTGTCGTGCCCCCAAACCAGCACATTCTCTTCCACCACTTCCAGGCTGTGCTTTGCGTACTGGCAGAAAGGAAAACAGCCCCATCAAGATAAATTGGAAAAGCTTGTTGCCGTGGTTCACATGTGCTGCAGGAGCTTGTTAAGAACTCACGTACGCCGTGTAGTTGCGTGTTTCCTCAGTGAGCAACACATGGCAACATAACCCAAAAGATTTCAGACAATTTAGGAGCTGCTAAACAGCTCTAGCTGGTGAGGTCTCGTGCTGGTGAGACTGTAAACCTTGACTGAAAGAAAAAGTAGGAAAGCAGCCTTCATGAAAGCAGCAGCTGCCTCTCAGAGCGTTCCCCTGCCTTTCTGAGCACAGTAAAGTGTTCAGGGTAAAGCCTCTTGATTTTTGTACTTTAAAATACAGTTTAGAGCTGGTAGGTCTACTGGGCAATGTGGAAAAGACATGTAGGCTCTCAACATGGAGTAGAAAAGCTTCACTACTAGAAGACAACTCCTAAAACCAGGAGAGATTCAGGCAGTTAAAAGTTTACGTACATGTCTGTTTAACAGGTGCTACATTGATAGTCCATAAAAATCAAAACCCGACCAAATTCTTTCCCTGAGTCAGAAACAGTAAGAAGGGACTCAAACATTACTGGAAAATTCTGCTGGTTAGAAGAAAATTTCAAATGAATACTTAAGACACATCTACAGCATTCATGGGTATATCTGAGCAGATGAGTCAACTCTTAATCATCCAGCATTTACATGTGCTAGGAAATACTGTGTGGACTGACACCAAAAAAGGCATTTTTTTCAGATGTCTGAAATATCTAAACCAGGAGAGATGGAACAGAGGATTTTGCTTTAACTACTGAAAGTAACAAGGGGGTCACAATATAAACCCAGAAGCTATGAAATAACAAATATTTTCTCTATTTTCCATACACATTTGATTTTTGACCTAGTTTATTTTTATAACTGATAAAATAATGCTTGGGAGCTGCAGAAAAGGAAAACCCAGCCTCACAATTCATGTAATGCCAGTAATGGCAAGGAAATGCTACAGCAAGGAACTGCCTGGATCTCATCTGGAATCACGCATACAATCCTAGCCACTAAAATTGAGGAGACTGAATTCAAACTTGGACGAGTGCATAGGAATGTTCCCAAGTAATACTGCAGGGGGATGGGGAAAGCAGAAAAATCCACGCCCCCCATACCAGTAAGAGAGATCTGGCTTACTAAGGTAACGTCACAAAAGCACAGAGGCGACAACTGCCATGTGTAAATGCACTCAAGGGAGTAAATACAACAGAAAGAATATAAGAACTGCCACTAAAAGAAAGCTTGTTCAATGGTAGATGTGTGTGATATAGGTATTCATTTAGATTTAAAACCACAAGAAGTTTTAGGACCCTCTGAGGAGTGACAATTAGGCTGATCAAAAAAGCCTGAGTAGATGACAACAGTGATCCCTGTAAGATTCAAGGATGCAAGGTAGAATGGGGAAGCACTAAAGCACAAGTTCCTGTATTTGTGATAGGAGACCGAAGACAAGAGCACAGTTTCTGCTGCACTGAAGTTGATGAATGCTTTTCAGCTTTCATGAATCAACTCCTTATTTGATTTCCTCTGCTGCAAGTGGGCAAAAATAACAAAAGATTTCCATAGGAACTGGTTAGTTCCAATACTCAAAGGAAAAGAAGCCACAATTTTCATCTGAGTTTTTTTTAAATAGACTTACAAATGCACTACCTGGTAAACAGGTATTTCACAAGCTTGAGTTCAAAACTAGGGAATTTCTTTTATAGATACTGTTACCCAAGATCATCTTTCCACTGCATTTTTGTTGCAATATATTTTACTGTTAAAGCTTATATTATAAACGGCCCAAACCAGTTTAATTTCCATAACTCAAAAGAAAAATCACAGGGGGAGGAATACTTTTGATAGCAGGAGAAAAGCAAAAGTGCCTAGAAGAAAAAAATACATGCAATAGACACAGCAGAAAAGCAACAGATCAGCTTGTCAAGGTGGAGTTACATAGACGGGATCTGGAAACTTTTTGAGACAGTCTATTAGCACATCCTTAAAAAATATATGCCATACCAACTGTATTGATTACTCTTTAGACAGCTCCCGATGAATTTCAGTGCTGGTAATGGTTCCATAGTTACTGGTTTCTTGTTGCAGCTTTGGTGATAATTTCATACCAAATCAGTACAAAAATCCAGTAAATATCAGGGCTGAAAGACCATATAGATATGGGTCCAATTATATATGCTCATACTTCTAATATTAAACAACTGTCTTCCTATAGCAAAAAAGTGATTTTTAAGAACTCTCTACAAGAAGTTAATTAGCAACCATATGATGTATTTTGTTCACTTATGGGGAAGAAATAGAAATGAAAAAGCCTTACTCTTTGTATCCAGCTGAGCACGATACTTTTCAAATCCCTTGAGTCGAACCCGTTCTCCCAAGAGCTGAAGAAACTCTTCAAAGGCTGGACCTGCTGATTCATTGTTATACATTTCCTCTTCCGTGCTTTGCCCAGCTTTGCAGTACATGATACCCACCTTAAGCTGGTAACTTAACTGCAAAGGGAAAAACATCAAAACTTTTTATGTATACCAAGTGATGTGGGAACATATTTATTGAATTAACTTCTGAGCTTTTATTAAACCCTTAATTGACAAAGCAAAACCTCCACCATATTATCAGTCTAATTTCAAATGTTAGTCTAGTTCCTAATATTCTCTTTGTTTTACAGTTTAATTGTTGTGATATTTAATCTGAAGATGTCAAAGTGCCTTCTGAAGTGAAACAAACATTAATGTTCCTGATTTGCAAGAGGACAACACTGCAGCAGGCAAATGGTGAATGTCTTACATTAAGCCACGTGGCAAGTGTTGGCTGAGAAATGTCAGGAACTCGAGACTCACTCTTAGGCTGGTACCATGGTTACTATCCTATACTAAACCTTCCACGCACAAGGACAGGGCACAGCATGCATTCATTTCTATAGTAAGTGACAAAATTAACATTCCCTCACTTCAAAAAGATAAAAATTATTCACTTATCAGTGCAGTCATCTGTTAGCAATGTTGAAAGAGTCCATGGCATTCAGTTGACCTTTTCTTACTTAAAAATGCAGTAACAAAGAAAACAGCTAAGTTGATAAATGTTGGGAACACTTTAAAGATACTACATACTAGCATAGAATTTCAAACATATTTGTGCTTTTTAGTTCCTTTTTTCCTCTAATTTGGCTTTTGATGTTCCTAAACCAGCAGAAACTGTAGATGGGAATAAAGTAACTTTTTACCCCACCATAACTTCGATTCTTCAAAGCAAACTGCTCCCACCAATTCCAAACTGATGCACACACAAAAAGGACTACATCCGTGCCCTTTATTTCTAGACTACTGGAACTTCTTTTCCTGAAGGGAAGAACGCAGCACCCACAGCCATTTGCTGCTGTCCCCAAACCCAGTTTCACAGGCAGGAGCTCTGACTGACAGAGCGCAAAGGAGAGCCTCGGAGTTTGGAATTCATCTAGTAAAATCGCAATACTTATTTGCAGGGTAAATAATCTTCCCTCCCACACATGAATTTCTGCAGAGGCTCCATTTTAAATAAATGCCAAGCAGATCTGCCAGAGCAAAAATCACAAGAACCAGTTTGTGCTACAGGTTAGTGGGAAGTGACAACAGTTATTTGCAAGGGAAGCAAAGGCATCTGAATCTACCATGATTTGCTCTCAAAGCTTCTATCACAGGTGATGACACAAAAAGTTCTGGAACTTGCTGGAATGATGTGGACATATAAACTCAAATGCATTAATTTTAACTTATTATATATGTTTCTGTGTAACTATAAAGGAAATGTGCTCTTTCAGCACTAGAGATCCAACCAAAACCATTCATATTCAAGAACGAAGACTGCATATTTGGGCACTTAAGACTTGAAGCAAAGATATTTATTGGAAAAACAAATACCAAACACTTGCTAATTATTGTTACAATTTATTACCATAATCACTTATTCCAATTGCCCAGTCACTAAAAAAAAATAATCCAAAAACCTCAAAACAACCATCAGTGAACACAATGCTCAAAACAATCCAGATACAGATGGATGGCACAGGGGTGTTTTTTTCTTTTTCTTTTTGAAAATATTCTGCATGACAACTGTTTGATTAAATTTTCTCAATAAAGGAGCTAGATGAGATTTGCAGGAACATTTCTATTATCTCTCTTAGGTAGCAAACTACATGATTGCACTCCCTGTGAGCTTATTGCTTCACAGCAGCACAACTCAGGGCTACGTGCCCTTGTAGAGAACCTGGACCAGCTACTGCTGACAGTAGGAGAGAAGGTAAGAGAGAAGAGGGGAGAGAGGAGGGGTGGCGAGAGGTGACGCTGCTGCCACTCCTGCCACAACAACTGCCACCACTTTCTGTATCATCAGTAGCAGGTCCTGTCTTGGACCATTCAGGCAGTGTTTATGGCTCAGATACTTTCTCTCCACTTCCAGGGAAATGTTCCATGGGACCACAATGCTGTAGCTGCACTGCTAATTACAACAGTTTCTAGTAATCTTACTTAAGTTTGGACAAAGAAAACCATTCTCACCAAGCACACCTACATGATTTAAGCTGCAATTTCAGATGAAGGAAATATTTTCAAGGGCACAAACATAAATGGGATTTGCAGCATCCACGAGCAACCAAACAACTCTCCTTTATTGCTTTGAAAATGTCAGCCTAAGAAACGAAATAAGGGTTATGCAAAGAGCAAGATACGCCTTCTAGCTGTGTCCTTAAATTTGCTGAAATTCAAAAAAAAAAGTTTCCTAAGGAAAACACAAGCTGGTGTTACTGAATCAAAAAAGTGGATCTGGCAGAAGAAAGGCATGCAGTCCCCATTACTATAACTCCTGCTGATAAAGCTAGGGTCCTTCAAAGAGCACTAGCTCTATATAAGAAACTAAATAAGGAGCTGAAGGATGAATTCTGCTGTGGTAAAACTCATCAAGCAGCAGCTTCATTTTAATAATCTTAAAGTATTTACATATTTATATGTGTGGGAAAAGTGCACTCCAAGTATTTGTCTAGCACCCAGTGAAAGACAGCAGAAAGCACATCTTGGATTTAACCAGTCAGCAAGTTTATATTATAAATATGGAATTGTATTAAAAACTGACTGACATTTTGCAGTCTTTCTGTGAATGAGGAATTGCCATAAACCTCTGGAATAAATCAGTAATTGCCCTGATATTCAAATTTTTAGATCACATTTGGACGTACGCCTAAAGTAAGTTACCGTGAACTCTGCATTCAAGGCAAAGATTAGCAGATGGTAATTAGCCAGGAAGCTAGTGCAGCCCTACTGAATGATTGGATTGCTTTTTACCATGTAACCATTCAAATTAATGCATTTTTAAAAAGCAAATAAAAGAACAGCTAGGTGACAAGCAATGCAGGCTGTATGTATGGAACGGCAGATGTTACCGTGACTCCAGCAATCTAAGGGGAAGTAAGGAACATGCAACTTGACATATAACACCAGCACAAAATTGGGGTAAAAAGAATATTCCCATTCTGACACCGGCTGTCAAATACAGATATTGAAAAAGTAGGAGGCAGAGCTCAGCCATAATAGTGATAAGAAATTCAGAGAAAATATGTTGCAGTGAAAGACTTGAAAAGTGCAATCTGTTTTGTTTATCACAAACAAGACCAACAGATGATTTAATCACTGCATACAAAAACCTTTGCTGGAAAAAAATCTTACACCATAATGACTCTTAAGATCTAGCAGAGAAAGATATCAGAAGTCTGGAAGTCACAAGCAGACAAATTCAAATAGAGAACTGCAAATTCTTAAATATAAAAACAACCAACTGCTTTAAAACCTCACTCAAAATACATAAAAAGCCTACCTTAATCAAAACTGGTACATGCAAATTCTGCTCAATGAATGAGTTGCTGGGTGAAATTTCACAGCTAAGCCAGGCTAAGGTCACTTCATAGTTTTAACTCTTAAATTTACCATACACCTTATTTGTGTATCAAACAGGCACCTGTTTGTGCTGTAATGAAACGGTGTGCCACGCAGCAAGAAGTGATAAACGTTCTGTGTACCTAATTAGTAGAGCAGCTGTTACCCAAATTTTTCTGTTAGCTTGGAATTGATAAAAAATGCAGCTTCTAATTAGTACAGACTGTGCTTATCTTTTTCTGTTAGAAGTGTCAAACTGTTTCATTACCACAAAAACAGAATATACTTTGATGTAGATAATACAATTTTAACTATCACTTGTCCTCAATGATTTTAAAAAGTTTAAGTAGTAACAGAAAATCATACTATACACTATACTCTTGGAACTTAATGAAATATAGGATATGAAATCAGCATTATTTAATCTCACACTTTTTTAGACACTGAATTTCTGAAGCAAGTTATGTTAAATTAATTACTTTTCAAATTAGGTGTTTAGTGGAAATAATTTTGGAATTTATTTCTTTAACTAGAAATTTCTGCCAGATTTTTTTTCTTTGTGAAAATTTTCCCAGTAACACCATTGAAATAGCAGTTTCTTGACGAGAATATCTGGAAGATACTGATCTTTGAATCCCAAGGCTCACTTATAGAGCCACGTTGAATTAAATTCCTTTTTCTCCACTGCTGAAACAGAAAACTTTGGAAAGAAATTGAAAAATATCCTTGAGTCTTCTAGTGCCTGACAAACTCGATTCTGGATGAAGGGCAGATTAGGTTTAGGCTCATACAACAAATCTCAAACACTGAATATGTGCATATTTGGAATCACTGTTCTAATCATCTAAGGAAAACACTCAGGCCTCCAACTTACTAGGATCTCATCAGTGAAAGAGAACAGTTATGCAGAAAAGCATAAGTATCTAAAAATTCTGCCCTTCTTTTTTACCAGGCTACATGGTAAACCCATCTCTCCTCAACCTTATCTGTCTGCTGGCTCCTCAGAGCAGAGGTGTTCTCTGTGGGATCAAAAAGCACATGTTGGAGATACAGCTGATACAAAATATACTTGAATTTCCAAGAGACACTTAACAAAGTTTCTTCTTCAGAAAGTCTTAAAGCCCCTAAATACAGAAAAAGACCTCACTTAGAAATGTAACTTGCTAAAAGACAAAAAGGAGCTGAAGAAAATAATCAGTAGAGTAAGGCAGAGATCTGAACTTGGATGTACAGTATTCAACACACTTCAGCCATCTGATAGAGGTGATGAATAATAAGGTAACTAAGTTTGCTAACATTACTGAATTATTACTCTACAGTACTGGAGTTGAAGACTAGCTATGAGAGCTACCAAAGGAACTTATGCTGGTAGACAACTGGGCAGATGAGCCTCTGTTGTACGTAAACCTCGAAGTGACATACGTGGTACAAAGACACACAACTTTGAATCTATAGGAATGAGCTCTGACTTACACGCCCCTAAGGAACAGGATCTTAGGCATTCATGAAAAGATACTTTCAGTGTTCAAATGTAGCCATAAAGCAAATAAAAATATCAGTAAATACTAGAAAGAAGAGGTAAGAAAGCATACTAAACCGATTTTTTCCCCATTTTCAAAACTGTACTGTTTTAAAACAGATGTGGGACAGGAGGAGGGGAACTGGAAAAACTCCAGAGAAAGTCAAAAGCAAGACCAGAAGTATAGAACAACTTCTATTCGACAAATGACTAACTAAACTAGTATTCATCAAACTGGTAAAACAGAGATGTAGGATAGAGCCCTGTAACAGCCTACGAGCCATCAAGAGCTAGGAAAGTATCACTTAACACTCCCCTGATCTCATATTCTTAGCCTGGCACCCACCACTGGTCACGGTCAGTGACAACACCAGGCTGCGCCTCCCTTGGGCCATCCACCAATAACCAACCCCCAGTCAGTCTGGATGCTCTGCGACAGCCACAGCTACCCACTTCTTCACCCTCTTGTATCATGATCTTAGTGAAATACATGAAGTTCTGAAACTCACTAAAGTACAATGTGTTTTACTCAAGTTTTGCTTCTGGTAGGTGTTTATCTGAGGATTCTCTGTCTTGTCCATTTTAATAAGCAAACCACAAGGAGGCTGACAAAATATTTGTAATAATCACTTACAAACCCTTTCAGAATAGCTATAGTCTCTCCCTTCTAGGGTAGATGATGATTAGACCTTTTTCAATTTTACAATGGTGATCAACAGCAAGAAGAAATAACAACATAGATGTTAATTCTGTGCAAGGAAGTCTGATCATGAGAAACAAAAAAGACCAGGAAAAAGAGCATCTCAGTACTCAGAGCTGCTAAATGTCACTATCAAAGTTTTTAATCATAAAATTCACTTTACTAAGTCTAAGCTAGACAGCTAATGAGCCTCGGTTCCATCTTTAAGAGACCTAATTGAAAACCATTTGTATGAAGAAGAGGTATAGAATATTTTGTGATGTTGTTTGGTTTCAGGGGAAGGGAAAAAAAAACCCCACCAACAGACTGGCAGTACCCTGGCAGTGGTTGTGCCAACAAGGTATTACAACAAAACATTCAGTAACACGGGAGATTTCTGTTCTCATTATAATAGTAGTAATAAAACTAGAACAAAAGTCACTCCTCTTCCACTGTCTTTGAAAAACAAACACTTAGTCTCTTTTAAACTTAAATCATAGTAGACAACTGCCACAATGTTAATCTAAAACTTAAGACTACTTAGGCCAATGAACTTGATTTCATACCTACCAAATATTCTGCGAAACTTCTGGGAAAGATATGCAACATAACTCTCCCTACTGATGACAAGCTTTAGTTTAAATGAGGCATTTTAATAGACTGCCTCTAATCACTTAAAATTAGAAGGTAATTTTGCAGTTCACGGTAGTAATCTGACAGTTTAAGACAATTTGTCTCATTCTGTACTTCTGCCCTTACCCCTTGTTCATCCAGCTTCATAAGCTGTTCTGTGACTTTTGGAGTGTTGAAGGCCAGCCTTAAGCAGTGGATATTCAACTCGGGAACCACATACTCCAGCACTTCTTTTAGAGGAAGCCCCCTGGCTGTGCAGTGCTTTGCAGTTGAAGGGATAGCATCTTCCAGCACAGAGCCTCTTAATGTCATAAGCTAAGTATACAAAACAAAAATAGATTATATATTGAATTATGCACTGAGAAAGGGTTGCTTAGCAATAGCAGCAGAGCAAAATGTACTATTTTTCTAATTCTCAATAGAGACTGAGAACATTAAGTAACTTATGTTGCATGAAACGCTGATATGCAGTATGTCACTCACTCTGATAGCTAACAGAATTCAGAATAGTTTCATGTAAAACTCAAAATCTGTTGAATCATTTGAAATAATACTTGGAAAAGATTAGTAGTGGTACTTCTAGCAGAGCATTTTGAAGTATAAAAGCACACTTCTCAGGTTTTCCTCCTGCCATACAACAGCAGAGGAAGTAATTTTCCTCCTCTTTGTTTGCTTCCAGCTAATACAGTTCCTGTATGTTTCTCAAACTTTAACTAAAACAGCCTTAGAGTTTCCTCTGTATTGGATGTTATGGAATAAACTCACTCACTGATATGCTTACTTGGTATCTGTGTAATACAAACATGCAGCATAACTTTCCTGGATTGTAAATACATAGGAGACAGAAATCTATTGTTAATGCTGAAAAGCACACAAACCCCACCCATACCACCTGGTTTTGCCTGCTGACTTCTAGCTCCTTTTACTGTCATTCCTGAACTGCTTACCTCACTGGTTCTGAATATGATCCGGTAGTTGTATTGAGGTCCATTTTCTTTGATTTCCTCTGGCTTCTCTCTTCTTATACTCACAGCAACTGGACCCAGGTTCTCATCTGCCCCAAAATAGTTCCAGTGTTCTTGCATACAAAAAAAAAAAAAGCAAAAGAACACACAAATGAAAGATAAAAGTTCATCTTGGTTCTTACACTTCAACTGTATTTTCATGCTTAGTTGTTCTATTGGAAATAAATTGCCAGTGCCACAGAAGTCAGTAAGACCGTGTCTTCAGTGGTACCAGGATTTCATTCTCATGCTTCAGCTCTCTAATGAGCTCCGTTTATACAAGGAGGCTGAAATTCATTGTCACATCTCTGCATAAACCGGCCTGAAACAGGATTTACCTCTTACATTGTCTCTTAAATTGAAATCTGCTTCATTCACAGAGTACAAATTTTTCAGGAGAACACTGTAGGAAATGGTGTCAGAGGTTTTACACTTAAGTCTAGACAGATATTCACAGCCTTTCTGATCCGCTAAGTGGGTCACTTTGTCACAGAAGGACACCAGGTTAAGTCAAGCAGGACCTGCCAGGCTGACTGGGCTGATCGCCTTGTTGCCCTATACGTGCCTTGTGATCTGCTCAATAACCTTCCCCAGCACAGAGGTCAGACTGACAAGTCTGTACCTCCCTAATCCTCCTTCCTGTCCTTCTTGTAGCTGTGCATCGTATTTGCTGAGTTCCAGTCAGCTGGGACCTCCTCTACTAGCCAGAAGTGCTGGTAAATGATGGAAAGTGGTTTAGAGAGCATTTCTGCCAGCTCCCTGAGTACCCTTGGTTAGATCCCACTCGACCCCATGAACTCTTGTGTGAAGCAGGTCACTAACCATTTCAGGGACTTCATTCTGCTCCCTGTCCCTGTCTCCCAGCCCAGGAGGATGGGTAGCCGGAGAACAACTGGTCTTACTATCAAAGACTGAGGCAAAGAAGGCATTATGTACCTCAGCCTTTTCCTCATCCTTGGTTACTATGTTTCCCCCCCCAAATCCAATAAAGGATGGAGACTCTCCTTAGCCTTCCTTTTGTTGCTGATGTATATGTTGCATGTATCTCAAATGACAACAACTGAATTCAAACACACAATACCCGACAGGAAAATTTAAGAGAAGCTATCTAAAAAGAGAAGTCAAGCATCGCACACAAGAAACCCAAGACCTACATCATCACTTCCTGTATGCTGCATGTCTGCATCTATGAATGAATTTATACATGCACAGAAAGTTAGAGCTGTCTGAAAATTCAACATTTCAAAGAAAGTGAGATGCAGAGGAATTAAAAAAGATGTAACTGCTCTGAAAGGAAACGTAACCATACTGCCTGAACTGCTATATGCTTGTTATTCTTAAAAGAACTTTAAGAGCAAAAAGTTTAAAACAAGAACTTCAAGAGCAGTCTAATATGAGCTATAGAGATAAAATGTAAAATATGTTAATATCATTGCCAAGAACTGCATCTTTAAAGATACTAAAAATGGATATTGAAATACACTCCATCCAAAGTGACAACAGTGTTAAAAATTTTGAGTGCCTCTTTTATATTCTATTTCTTTTTAAAATTTTATACTTACTGGTTCTTGCTGTACTTTCCTCCAACACACTAAATGCTTTTCGAGTAGGTGCTCTGTCCTTGTGAGCTTACTTGTGCCCTAGAATTACACTTTTGCTTTCACAAAGCTCTCCACCACTTTAAGCCCCTGGGGGCGCTATTCTGTTACCCAGTATCTGGCATTTCATTACCCTTTCCTCAGTGGTTTCCGTTTAAGCTTGTTTTTTACCAAATTCCTCTGCAAGCCATCAAAAGCCATTCCGCACAGAGGTAATTAAGATTCAAAATTCTTTTAATATCTAGTGGAATAGCCTGTAAATATTGGTATAAGTTTTGGGTGAGTGAATTAGTCATGAGTGGGGAAATAATGAATAAATTAGACCATCCACATAAACCTAATTAGATCTTTGTACTACTCCACTGATATGAGCCCTGTAAATGCCACAGAGATCTGTTGTTTAAAAACCCAAACCATCTTATTAGCACCCTAGCTTTTTTTCTTCCTCCATTAAGTAACTTGCTTTTTTTCAGGATGTTCATAGCTCACCAAACAGTTTACGCAGAGACGGTCAATGCAGATGCACAGTCACTGAGAACATGAGATCAATTTTCCATCAGCATATTATGTAGCTTCCAAAACCTGATATAGTGTGGCCATCTCTACGCTACACTGCTTAGTGACTTAAAAACACTGCAGTAACTTCACTTATACAAGCCTTTTAAAGAAAAAAGGATACATTGGTAATACATACTAAGAGAGTCCAAAAATTACATTAGTTTTCTGTACTGACAACTGCACAATTTGTGTATCTTGTAACCAAGTCTTGCCGGCAATTCAGATAGAGGGTTTTCTGAGGCAAAAATTATTCTACAACTTGAAAACACATTATGCAAAGCCAGGAAGAGGAATGTTTGAAGCTGCATGAAAATACACATACAACAAGCCTGCATCATTTGATTAAGCTTTTTATCTGGCTCCTAGTCATTTGTTAAAATGCACAAAGTAGTGTAAAATTTTACACTTCTCTGCTAATAGGAAATGCCTTTTATCCTCTTTCCTTTTATCCTCTTTCCTTTCACTCTACACTGGTCAGTTGTCTTTCTAGCTCTCCTGCATATCTCCTCAGTCCTGTCTTTATTCACATTGTCCTCTCTATTCACATTTACTACAAGGTCATCCATTCTTTACCTTTGCCTTTGTTCTCTTTCTCCTCCTCCACCCCACCCTCTGCATTCATTCTGCAACCTACAGTATACATCCTCGTATCCAACTACTTTTCCCTGTGGCACATTTATAGCATCTCCACCAGATTTTCCACTACATCCTGAATTTCCTTGCATCCAACTACTTTCTCTTTCCTGTAGTAGGAAAAGAAGCAGCAGAATTAAAGTGCACAAATCTTAATATCCAATCTAAAGATAGTTAAATTAGGAGTTTTATTGTAAAAACAAGGGCTACTTCGCAATTGTAATTCAATAATTTTATGCCAAACGTGAATAGCATAAAAGACAGCTTTTTCTTCCATCCCACAAGAACCTCATTGAAATCATCACTCCTCAAGCCTGACATTACTTTGTTTAAACAACTATTGAAAAAATATTTAATTAAAAGACATTCAGGAGACAACTGTCAAGAGCCATAAATTAATTTACAAATCCATGCCAAAAGGAAATAATTAATTGCTTATACTTGTCATTAAAACAGGTTATACATACTTTAAAAAAATAGTTAAATATTTATCATATAATTCAAAAAGGACAATTCCAGTGAAAGAATTTAAGTTATAATACTAATACTCCTGGCAAATTTTTATAGTTTCCCTGACAAAGGAAATTCATGTAAATACACTTGATTTTGAGTGAGGAGGAGTTTTTTGTGCTTTTATGATACCTACTTTTGGAAATCACGTTAAATTGATGCATTGTGTAATCAAACTAGAAGTAAAAATCCCAAACATTTTGCTTCAGAATGAAACTCCACCTTAAGCATTTTGCTCTAATCCCACTGCAGCATTTACAGCACTGGAAAACTCTGCCCAGCAGTTCTCCAGGAACAAGAGGGCAGCATTTTTAGAGCTCGCTCCTATAATGTCTTCAGGCTGTTGCTCATGACCAGACTATTAACTATCAATTTTCTGTAAGTCTAGCCACATACTTGAGAAGTACCGATTTGGGGACAGAATATGTAGCAACGTACAGCCTAAGAGCAAAGGGGTTTTGGTTTTTTTTTTTTTACCAGCTGCCAATAGTTAAAGAAAACCTGACCTACAGCTCATTTCCTACAAAAAGAGCTCAGAAAGCTATTTATTTCTCAGTCAAGTCTTTCATTCTAAGCCAGTAACTCAAGTTTGTCCTAAATGGTAATGATGTTAGCAACTATTGCCTGATGAAGACCAAAGCTAAATGGATGCTCTTGGTTCTTTCCATGAGAACTGTAATTCCCAGACACAACTGGGGGGACAGAGAATAGAGTGTTCCTCCGGAACAATATGCTCTTTTTTAAGCAGCACTTAGACAAGCTGATAGAAACAAACTTTTAATTCCATATGATTAAAACTTTCAGTCAATTCATCATCAGCACCTCACCAAATTACCTTGGAGAAATTAAAAAGAAATATATTAACACAATGCTTTCACTCTTTTTTTTTTAAGATGCAAAAGATGAATAGTGTCATTTTTTTTTTTTTCATTAAATCGTGCTGACTGGCATCACTGATTTTTAACTGGCAGCTCTTTGTTGATATAGTCCCAAATTACCTGCTTTCTTATTTCAAGTTAGAATGAAAACAAACTAAAGGATTACAACTCTATGGGTCACCGCCTTTTATTCTTTACAAGCTTTGGGATTTACTTCAGTAGTTGTCCAATCTATGGAATTTTCCTGGTTTAAGATCTTTAAAAGCTATTGTTGCTGAATCAGAATTCTTTGCTTCATAATTTTAAGACTATAAAATTACTTGAGGCCTGCTGACTAGACTAGCTGATCCCACTGGAACTGTCTTTCATTACTATTCTATTCATAACATCACCAAGATTTAGCTTCCTCTTCAAACAAGGAACTTTATGCATCATTACTTGCTTCATGCTATAACAACTTTCAGTTACAACTCTCTTCCTTGATCTTTTTTTTTTCTTCCCTATAACGGTGCTTTAAGTTTTATCACTATCCTATCTCGTTCAGATTAGTGTGAAGTTTGCCTGGGGAAAGACAATACACAGGGTGCCCAACAAAATCCGTTTGGGACTTGTAGAACTATGGGGTCTGGGCATACCTGATGAGGCTTCTGAACCATACCTCTTTTCAGACAAAAAACTCTGGTGGGAACAACACCCCTGGCTCTGCCTTGCTGGACTAAACACCAGCACAGTGAATTTAAAATCCAGTTTTAGGGCTTAAGGAAAAATAAAAATTATCCCTGCTGCTTCTCTTCCTCCCAACATACTCCATACACATATTGACACTTTTATATCTGGTTACCCCTCACCAATACCCTTAGGACTCCATTATGTTGAATTTATCTAATTCATCTTAATTAGGACTAGAAAGAAAAGGAGACTGTGGTGACTGGCATTGTAGTAGGACGAGGGTGTGGCTTCCCTTAAGGATAAGCCGAACTAATAAATTGCTGTTACTTACACCTCCTTCCCCCTTCTGCTGTTCACTCACATTCCTTACCTGACACGAGGCTTTGGCACTTCTCTGACTGTGGGGAAAGCCGATTTGATCCACTAAAACTTCAGAGAAATAACCAAGCAATAAAAAGCAAGCTCTTTGTGATGGCAAGATTTCTGCTTGGTTAGTGAACTGGACCAGCTTGTCAAGTTCTCAGAAAACAAGAGAACTGGTACAAAGAAGGGGGAGGAATAGTCTTCCCCTTTTAATGCTGAAATGCTGTTAAATCAGGTTGGCTGTAACACGAAACTGCACCTTTAGCTGCTGATTGCAAAAATCACTAGAGCGATAAGGAACCAAATTGTTCAAGAGGGAGCGTTAGGAAGGTAGTCACAGGCAAAGGTCTCTAATCTCAGCCTCTCCTCTCCAAATATACCTCATCCTATATTATGCACCTGGTTGACTGTTCTCAGAAAACTGTTATTTTTCCCTCGGTCCTTTTTCTCCAAAGGATGTGGATCAGCACGCTCAAAATCCATGCAGTGACAGCTACCTCTCAGCCCTGAAAAGACTGCAGAAAGAGACTATGGAAAGTGTGATGAGAGCCACCCAGCCAAGGGACAACATGGGGAAGAAGAGACAGGATACATTTCAAGGCAAGGGGTTAAAATGGGAGATGAGATTATTAGCTGTAACACACAGTTGAATACATCAGCTGAATTCTGAATGTTGGTAAAATAAAAAAAACATTACTAAAACACAAGGGGAAATAAAATTACCTACCTTTCTGATAGAAGAATTTTCGATAATAATATGCACCAAGGTCTACATGTTCAACGATGTATCTTTTCACTCTGTCCAGATGTAAAATCAGATTCTCCTTAGGAACTTCCAGAACTGCTACTCCGGCATTTGTGCAATGAGAACTCAGAGTCGATTCAAACGAGGCACTTTCACATCCACTGAAGGAACCTGAATTGGATTTGGAAAGGCTGATCTTCCTCTCCCCTTCTCCACCAATCTCATTACGAAAATAAGGACAACTCATCACAAGTTCATTGCTTTTATCATCCCCTTGGTCCATATTGAGACTTCCTTTTGAATTCAGGTCTTCAGTGCTGCCCATTGGAGAATTGAAACTTGCAGAATGGGACAAGGGGCCAGAGACAAGTGACGCTACAGCAGCAGCAGATGCACCTGTCGTTGTGTTCCTTCTTTTAATGACATTATGCCTGTTGATTGCCGCTTCATTTAAATCAAATAAAATACTCTGTACATCATAGTGAGCAAAACACTTCGGACAAGTCCAAGGCTTGACACTATCTTCTGACCTATTATCTTCGAGATCGGAAGACTTCCCCAGCTCCCCTTCACCTTTGGCATTGCGCAGCTTACGAAAAATGGATGAATCTCCTGTCTCTGATTTTGAGCGTCTCTTGAGTGGCTTCTCCCTTTCCTTAAAGAGTCGCAGGTTTTCCCTTTGAGTAATAGGGCCATCTATCACATCGAGAGAGAATTCTGAACCCTTGCTTCCACTGGCAATCAGGAGTTCACTGAGCTTAGTTGTGGCTGGGCCTCTCTGATCTGACTTTTCATCTTTATAGCCTTTCAGTAAGTCAAAAAAACTGTCCCCTGAAGTTCCCTGCTTATCTATGGAAGATGTACTGCCATACTCCCTGTGCAGAGATGGCCCAGATTTAAAAGTGGGTGAAATACATTCATCAAAACTATCCACATCAAGCTCACTTATGGTAATGTCGCTGTTGCTGCGCTGCCTTATTCTGCGAAGGGCTTTCCTTGGGGAACTGGGATAGACATCAGGTGTAAGAAACCTGGAGTCTAGATTCTCAGACTGTCTGGTCTTGTTTTTAAGTGTGCTCTGGATGCTCTTTAACATGACAGAATCACTAGCATTCAGGTTAACAGAGCTTCCCTGACTCCCAGGACTGCTTTTAGAAGACATGCTGTCAAGGCAACTTGCTGTTTCAATATCTTGACTGGATCTGCTTGTTTCCTTGATGTTCTCCTTCCTTGGGGGCCAATCGGCAATCCTTGCCCTGACCCCCATTTTAGGGACCCCAGGAGTAGAGGTAACATGATGGGAACTTTCATTCCGAGGAGGTCCAACCGGTGCCATGACTGCAGGTCCTAAGCTGCCATTCTGTGATCTAAAGCGCCTCATATAAAAGTCATCCGAGTGGACTTTTGAGGTGCCATCTGTTCCGACTGATACCCCAGTGGCAACAGCCCTTTCGGTCTGGGACCGCTTCAAGCTGGTCATGATCTTTCAGTATGTCCAACCTTAGTAAGTTCCAAGAGAAAACACACTCATTTCTGCTTTTTAAATGCACAGTTCTCTTTTGGAGAATAGTCTCCAAACTATACAATGGTTGCATGAGATCTCAGTCATGGACGTTTAAGGATGCAGTTAAATACAGGGTGTCTAGAAAATTCAGATATTCAGTAGGTTTTGGTAAGTTCCCTTTAACTTTTGCATTTTAAGAAGCAGCCCAGCCATGCCCCAATACATTCAAATTCCTTCAACATCACTTGTGCTCTAAAATGCCAGAGTTGTAATCCAATGGCTTCTGCTTCTGTTAAGCCTAGAAGAGAAAAAAGGAGATAAAAGCATTAAATGTTTCATATATATCTTTTTTCCAAACTGAAATTATCAAATTAATTATTACACAGAGTTGATATTTCTAACAAACACACTTTTAAATCTCATTGATTTAAATGCAGAGCTGTGTTATATAGTGGTGAAGAGTTTTCTAGATATTGTTGGTTTGCCTTCTGAAAAAATACTTCTACATTTGGATTCCATACCTAAATACATTTTTCTTCCTTATGAACTGATTAGTGATACTTTTTAGTTGGGTTAGTAGAAAGTTTTACAAAGTACCAGTAGGGAGCTAATTTCCTCAGCTGAAGGACACATACAGCATACATTTCCTGTAGAAACTATAGAAGAGCCAGATCAGGACTCCAAATGTTGTTTATAAATGCTTTAAAGAATTTACCATTCCAAGTCATACAGCCTTCATTGCAATTAGGTATTAACAATGCCTATTCAACTTTTCCATTAATGTAAATAATTATGATATGCTAACAAAAAAAGGAAGGAAGCTAATTAGGAAAAATATTACAGAATTATAATGATGTCAATAATATTTATTCTGTGCTTTGCACGACCTCATTTGGAGATTAGCTGGACAGTCCAGAAAGCATGTACTCCCTCTGCCCAGATTTCACAACAAATATAAACACATACTTTTAAATAATTTCATATGAAAAATTCCATTTATTTCCCTGGCTAACAAATTATTGCCTGCTACAACTCCTGTATGATCCAGCTTTACAGAGCAATGGAAGTTAAATGCTTTCCCACACCTCAACAGTACCAAAGTGACTACAAAGCAGTTAGTATCCTACTCTTTGGGAAGCTAAAAAAAAAAAAAAAAAAAAAAGTAATGCACAAATACATCCTTGCTGGTAGAAAACAAAAGCATTAGACTGTCAAGATAAAATCTTGCATTGCTGCGTATATCCTTTAGCGCAAAGAAGTTAATAATTTTCAAAGGTTGAACCAATGACACAAAACATGGCCTTTAAGTATTTGCCAAATGTGTGCCGAGAGTTGCTGCTGAACCAGCACCGCGTTGACAATACAGTATTGTCTACAAATCAAGGGTTTCTGATGCTTCCAGGGAAACTAGTACTTTCCGCAGTCTCTTCACAAAACTAGGGAGTATTTTGCTCCACACTATTTAAATATCAAGTCAGGGCACTTTCTGCCTCCAAAGGCGGCATGTTTTAACCTCACTCGCCATAGACAGCACCTCTTTGAAATAGCTGCTATTTATAACAAGCTGAACGCATAAGGAATACTTAAAATGCAAGCTGACTGCATCACACATCGCCAGAGCGGTGCAAGTGACCTAGAGTATTATTTTATTTACACAGCTATTTCCATAAGCAGTTACTTTCCTTGTAATTCTGCTACAATGATACTGACAAAACAATAGTTTTTTCTGCCTATGTAATTAGAGTAACTTTAGAAAGGCCGTTTATCCATGCACCTATTGCAAAACTACTGAATTTTTGGTTGTAACTTTTCACGTATTTCAAACACTTTCCAGCCCAAGAACTGATGAAGATGGTGAAACAACTTCAGGCACAAATCACATCAAGGAAGAAAAAATGCAAACACTGTGTACTATCATCATATAACCAAATGTTCTGTCTGTGCTTTTCAATGGTGTCACACCAAATATCGCTTATGCAATAAGCTCTGTGAAATGGAAACATTGCATAGCCCTTTCTAAAGAGCTATATAGACTTCCTTTTATAGGGAGAATGGAAGGAAAAGAGAATGAAAACTAACAAGGATTTAAGGGCAGGAAGAAGACAGGCTAAAAGGGATAGTGAAGGAAGAGTCCCGGCTGAGGGCAGGACACAAAACAGGCAGAAATACAAACGACCACTACCACACACTCCTCTTCATAGCCTGCAATAAAACCCAAGATTTCTGTCCCTCACCATTCCTCTTTTACCATCAATATCTCTAAAAGCAAAGCATACATCTCCCCTTCAAGTGCTGGCCCTTACAGAAACAGATAACCTACTAATACAAGTTTCTCATTAACACAAGGGCAGAAGTTCATGCAATAGCCCTAAAAAATCCTCCAGACCGGTGTTAACCCTATAAGCATCCAAATGCTATGAGGTAACTTGTCTGTCCCCCTTACTATCTTTTTTTCCTCTTTAAAGCCTTCAGGGACAACCAACCTAAATAAAGATACATAGACATATAAGCATATATAACACAGTAAGCGCTCTGTGGAATTTTTTTGACCAGTTGCGTGTATGGTACATTCATTAGTTACACGACCACACAATACATTTTCCAAGGAAATGCTTTCTCTGTTCCTGACTCAGCATTAAGGATGTTTCACTCTGGGGACCAGATGTTTTGCAGGTTTTTGCAACTGTCCCACTTAATCTACTGTAGCAGCAATTGATTACAGTAATAGCTGATACCATACTCTGAAGAACTGAATTCCACCTTTGCTTGTGTCTAATTTTATATGAAATAAATCACCTAAGTCAATTGTTTTGGAGACCACAACTACCTGTGTGGTGTTACTTCCCTTACCTTTCATATCCTCCTGTCTAATTTGAGACCTAACAGTCTGATTTAAACCCTTTGATTAGCTCCAACCAAACTGAAGTGAGAGCATTCTATTTCGTAACATTAAAAACTCCAAAAGTATAGGTCCTGAGTACACTGGTCATTGTATTTAATGGAAAAGGAATAATAAAGGCAATCTGCACTTTAACATTTTGTCATAGTCATTACTTGTAAAATATGACAGTATCAAAGACAGGGTGAATCTGGTTGATTTAAATGACCATTAGTTAACAATAACCAGCTGATATTAAGAACTGGAATACCTGCAGAAAATTAAATACTAAGTAACAGAACTGCTAACATAAAACATGTGGTATACTAAAATTAGGTGCAACTACAAAATAGACAGTATGGTACCTACTTGTAAGGATGACAGCAGTAATTGTGAAAAGCAACAATTTCTCAAGGTAGAGCTACGAGTATTTATACAAACACTATGCTGAGGACAAACTATCATAAAGAAACATATCCTTCTCCAATTCATCTGAACTTACAGAGGAAGCCAACAAAATACTCAGATGAACTCATACATATAAAGCCATAAATGAAAACCACATGCAAAAACTTCTAAGAGAGGTACATTTAAATTTAGTACTGATTATATCAATTAAAAAACAGTTAAGAGATCAAGCTTGGAAAACCGAGATCAAGCTTGGAAAACCAGGGATCTGCTTATCAGATTGAATGCACGAACTAGTAAAGCACGCCAAAGATCTGTTCAAAATGGGTCTCAAATCATTAGGACAAAGCTTATTCATTATTTTTTACCAATAACTGAGTATTTTGTATCTACGGCTCCTTTCAAATTGAGGACAAACAAGCCTGTTTTCATTCTTTCCCTTTCTATTTATACCTCTCTCATCAACTTTGCTCTCTCCCCCAAAACTTGGGTTCCAGCTGTAAGACAAAGGACCTGTCTGTTCTAACCAAAAGGTCCTTGTAGATGAATCCCCAGAGAGTTTTGCAGTCCTATGTCATTCTGAAAAGTCAGGTAAAGTCAACATCTTGATTCATTATTCCTCGTGACTGAAGTTCGCCACCACAAAAATAATGAAGACCTACCAGCCAATATTTTGTCCAGAGGTCTTTGAATTACAAAGAGGCAAATATAAGCAGTGATGAAGAAGTGTCTCACTCCAATCAGCTCAGGACAGTAAAAAAAAAACACAAAAAAACCCAAGTACAGCACAGTTAGTAGTCTCTACCTTGGATCCAGGTATCAAAATAAGAAGATAATTCAACATTTACTTGTTCAGATGAATGGGAAGAAGGGGATCAAGATTTGATGCATCAAAATTTAGAGACCTTCTATTACAGTTTTTCCTAGATTTAGTTGATGTGGGATCATGCTGGTTTTCATTTCATAGTGACTTTACCCACAACTACGTCTTACTTGAAGGATTTAATAATTACTCTTATCTGCTGGGAACACACTGAGACTTCAGATTATAGGATCACAGATGCTAATGATCCTAATACTTGGATGTTGACAGAGATTGATTTGGGAGCACCAAATTATTTATGACGCATAATACTCCAGAAAAAAGACTTCATATTTCATCATCAACCCTCATTCAAAAGTGTCATTTTTAATTAAAAATTTGTGAATGAGGGAATCAGTTTTTAAATTCTAAAAATTCTCAGTTTTTGCCAAGCTTACATAACCCCTCTCTTTGAACCCCGACAGTCAAAATAACAAAATATAGTAGATGGCTGTAAATGCAATACATTACCAGGGATATTTTAAAATATTGAAAACTGTAGGATAAGCAGAAATTAATAGCATTTATACACGTGACAGCATTTTACAGCATGTAGTTTTTTAAAACGTAAATAAAATCATCTCTCTTCCACAGGGTTTACTGAAGTTTAGCCAACTAGCAAACTCTGCAACAAAACACACATTACTGACAGTAACCTTTGTTAACTTTTACCAGGAAAGGAACTGGCATTGCCATAAAACCTGCAAACTAGTAGCTCCTCTAAAGTCAGAAAAATAAATGAGAACAATGAAAAATATTTTATATATGAAAGCTTTATCTGTTTGTATCATATATTCTTACCTGAATTATAACACAGACCAAATCCCAAGGGAGGAACATTCATTTATCAGCCCATTAAGTTATTATATGTACAAAATAATGTCTAATTTAATAAAATTAATTCCTCAGAGGAGAAAAATTCAATTTAATCTTTATAAATACTTGGCTTTATGTGGTTACCTATTATTAACTTCATCATTTTCTTCCCGGGATTACTTTCATCATTATAATTGAAGGTTCATCTTTCCAAGGAAGTTTTTACCAACTGAAAGGCTATTTGAAGAACACTCTTTGGTAGTTTACTACCTTATCGGTTTTATTTTTGTCACACTTAGAGGAATTGCTGGTTTTGTGTTAACAGAATGTGACAATTGCCAGTTCTGCATAAAATGAAAGATTCCTTACAGCTTTCCTTTGTCCTCCTCCAACCCCCCCCAATCTATGTTGTCTACACAATTTACTCTTGATCTATATATAAGCAAGTCTCTGTTTCTGCCGCCTTCTCTGAATGTTTTCTTGCTCCCTAGCCCTCAGAAGAGGATTTGCTCTAAGGAAACAGAGTGCTATCTGTTGCCATATACACAATGCATTCAATCTTCTGAGATTTAATGGTGCTTTATTCTTAACTAACTCACACTAAAATATATAAACTTAGGCAAGGTTACATTGATTTTAAGACGCAGTTAGTGTGAATTACGACCACTGCTTTCCGCACTCTTGCGGTAATGCCTTTGTAGGGGCAAACACAAGCTTGCTCTGCCAGGCGGTGAAACAACTGGAGGGTGTGCGGTCACTAGAGGAGGGTGCCGAGGCCAAGCTCATGTGCTGTGGCACTTGACAGAATTTGCTCACTCAGGTTTCAAGCCCTGCTTACCACGGCTGTAAACTGTCAGTCGGCTCAGATCACAGCAAACCAGCTGGCCTCCCTGTGCAGAAGACCACGCAGTCACACTCAATAGTTGTACTTGCTTGCAGTCAGTAGTAAAATGTTCATGACGTAATAGGATGGTAAATTAAGCACAACAAAAGCTACCAAATTGAGATAGATGTAGGAACACAGGGGGCAGTAATACCCTTCCTGTGCATTTCAGCACATTTTGCTCCATTATGTTCTCTCACTCGCTAGTCTCCACGTAAACACTGAATATCTCACAAATATCCCAAGCCAGAATTATGTCCTCTTTTCTTCACATCAATTTTGTAACCGTTAACCAAGACGAGGGTATCACAATATTCAAGTGCACAAGTAACTGTTGCCGAATCAAACCCTTTAAAACTCCTTTAAACTGAAACAGAGAGAGAGAGAAGCAGCACTGCACATGGTCATTCCGATTTCAACACTCACATGCCATTTTGGTACCAGTGTCATTTTTTTTTAGTTAATTAAATGCAGAATCCCTTTCCTGGAAGCTAACATACAGGATCTGAATAAAAGATGCTGACAAGTCTTACTGTATGCTGTACTGTATTCTAATCCAGGAATGAGATTGTTAAAAGCAAAAGTTTATTTTTGATAGCAGTGCTTGCTCCCTAGGAAACAACTGTAAACCAGTGCCAAAAAAGGAGAGCAAAATATTTTAGGTCTTAGATACCATCTCTCGAGTAGAATTTTAGCAACTACAAAAGGGAGTTCCACTTACACCCCCCATCTCTTTCCTTTTTTAAAAGGGATGTTTCTCTACTGTGTTTCTTGTTGAGTTCATAGTACACAGTACATCCCTGGGTAATGGTTTCAGAAATGGACAGACTGCTCTCTTTGGTAAAGAGCTTGTAAAAGTTACTTTTCTGCAAAGTGCCCAAGTTAATCAATGACTGCCTTCTGCTGCTGGGAGACCCTGACCTACAAATAGTCCAAACCACAACCAAACACAAAAGAAACACGGACTGAGAAACAAAACCCCAAAGGAAATGGGCTGATACTTGCTGGGGTGGGTACAGTTGAGCAGAACTGCCAGACGTTACAGTAAGCACCACGAGTGCACTTGCCTGAGGTTTCCATCCTTGCTCGTAAGCAGCAAGGCTCGTACACCACACGCCTCCTCCAGCCCAGCCACAAGTTTATCTCTGGCACAACCTCGGTGCCAATCCAGACATAGAGCTCAGCCTGTGGTCTCTCTGCTGCAGAGACCTGTGGTCTCCCTGCTGCGTTCCTGCCGGCCACACTCGGTGTGCTAGTGCCGGCAGTCGTCACCACATGTCTCATGACATCCCACAAACATCAGAGCTAAGTGACAGACCTCAGTTTGGAAGAAGAATAAAGAGGGTGCTTAACCATACACCTTTCAATTTCCAGTTGCTTTTATGTAGTTTGGATTCAATACAAATGTAATTTTTTTTAATGACAGGTGTTAGACTAATGTCACTAATTTTATAACAGGAGTATTGAAAGATATAAACCCATCATTTTGGTAGTGTTTAAAATATTTTTCCCAACACCACTTTACTCTTTTGCTCTATCACTGCAGTTGCTTCTCCCTAAACTCATGATTTGGGAAAAGAATTGCAAGGAACTGTTCTGCGGTCTTCATGAAAGTCATCTAGCTCCCAAAACTCCACAGAGTACCATTTCTCCATAGGTTGACTGATCTCAGCATCATGTGTTTAAAGGAGAAAAAAATGCAGCTTCTCAGAAGTGAAAGTTAAATTTTACCTAAAATTAATAGGCTTTTTTCCCCAGCAAGCCCCATAATAACCATCTAGTGCTTCATATTCATACACGTTGCCGAACATGCTCCTGCAGCTATTGCTCCTGCTTTAAAAGTGCTGCTGCAACACTGGAGACAAGATTTAGGAGCAGGGGGATTATTCCAGATGTCCACATGAGGTGATCCCAGCTCCTGCATGTCCTCAGCAGCCAGTCACATACTGTCTCTTCACCCTAAGCCCAGCTGCTGGCACTTTCAGCTACTGCCCTCTGCAATCATCAATTTGCATTTCTTCCCTCAACAAAAAGCACTCAAAAGACAGCTGAGCATCTCATCAAACAGATGATTCCCCCCTACCCCTGCCCAGCTTCCAAAAAGCTAATAGCTGTTCAATGAATTTGCTTCTTATCCACTGCTTTGAAAACACAAAGCAGATTATTCCTCAAGTCTATCGCGGTTCATGCATATTAGAAAAAACAACAGAAAGCAGTTGGAAGTTACACAGATAAAAATCAAGTACTATATTTGTAAAGTGAAAAACAAGTTCAAATTACTATTGAAATACAATCATTTGAAAGCAGACAAAAAAAAGAGTCCCTGTCCTCATCTATCCTGTCCCATCCCTCCCCCCCCAAAAATGTCCATTAGTCTAAATAGATAGCATAAATAAAGTTATTTTCCCCCCAAAAAAGGTGTTTTTCTTTTGTGTGTAGGTATCTACATATTTATACAGAAGATGTTGATACCACTTCTCAAAACCAAGTTTGAGTATACAACAGATAAAGGTAGAGACTCCACAACAGAAATGTATTAGGTACTGGGATTATTTAAACTTTGGTTAAGGAAAGACAGCATCAAAATAAAGATACTGAAAATCACAGTCCAGACTATGAAGTCATACAAGGGCCACAGAGAGTAAGAGGGAGAACTTTTTAACAGTTCACAGGCCCAAACAGATATGGAAGCATGTAATCCTTAATAATCTGTGCAACAAGTACAGCAGCTTCTGCTTCCATAGACTGCTACATACATACAGTCAAGTACGCCACACTAAGAAAGGAAGTCTTAATTAAAAACCTAAGACTTGTAAGCAAAATCTTGGATGATATTTTGGATTTTTATTTAATGACTGTGGGCAAATGGAACATTCAAATTGAAATGCACTCAGCTGCACCCTCCACAGCCTGCCACCATAACTCCTTTTGGAAAAAAACCCTGAAAACCCAGTTATATTCTTTTCAACACTATGTCAATTTACTTTTTTTAAAATAAGTTTTGTATTACTATAGTTTTAAGCCCTAAAAATAATACTGTATATCGGTGTGAAGAATTTGATTTCAAGGCATAAAGAAACCAAAGAAATAAAAAGCTCATAATAATAAAGTCAGTTAAAAGAAACTTCAGAAACTCTTCACTTTCTCATGGTTTCCATTCTTCACGTTTTCTCTAAAGACCATCAGCTTCATACTTTGCCTGCGCTCATTCAGCCCACTGACATTCAGTGCCATTTATAAGCCAGACACTGGTGTCCTTTCACTGGAACAGGCTTTAAAGTTAGTTATGTATTAATTTGCAAAGGATTAAATCACTAGCAAACAACTAGACCAGTATTTTACTGACGTTGATGGATTACTGTATGCTGAATTTCTCCAATATACTCCACCCAAAGGGGGAAACTGAAAATTGGGTGCATTCTTCTCTCTGGAACTGAGTTTTGTGTATTTTGAAGCCTACCTTATGCACACATGCAAATAAAACCTATAACCAGATGAAATAACATTCTTCTTCAGACAATTACATTATTCACATAAAAGGTATGGCAACCGATTCAGTAAGTCACTACATATGCTTTGGGCAGTGCTTATGGGAACCCCTCTTGGTCCTCCAATACAATGGCTATTCCTAAATTAAAAAGGTTCTCATCTTTGTCCAGAGAAGACATTTGTTTACCGTGTTTTGTTTCACTCAGCACTAAGCATGGGCATCATCCCACAGACCAAAAAGGAAAACCATCTTAGGTTACCATTTGACACACACTGTGCACATCTGAACTTAGGAGGCACCATAAATCCAGCAAGAAAAAAAAAAAAAAAAAAAAAAAAAAGCTTTTGAGATTCCAACTCTCCAACTCTTACATAATATAAGCAAGCAGACCATCAGAGATCCCTGGGGATAATTCACTTTGCTATATTTGAGAAAACATATATAGGAGTTTTTTTATCCCTTGACAACCACAGACATTTTGCAAAATGCCATCTTTATTGCTATAAAAGGAATAAACAGCTCAGCCTCCACATAGGACTCTGTACCCTTTCTTGTTAGTTTTCCTGCAGATACAACATCCTTTAAAATTAAGAGTAAAGGAAGCATTCTTTTAAGCAAGCATCCACCAATTTTGGGGGGGTGAAAGTCTATCATAAAAACATGGACGAGATCTGTAAACAACTGAAATTAATTACTTGAGGCCTAGGCAGCTGGTGATACAGGCGAGTTAATAATATCACCATTAATAATAATATCATCCATTAATAATATCACTTTAAAAACTGAAAGAGATGTCTGAAGCTTTGAATGTGAAATGCAAAAGACTGACGGCTAAACCAATAAACAGCTCTAAAAACCTAGCAGGGAACACAGTACAACTACACAAACCTTGTACTTTGCTAAATTAATGAATATTCCAATGGCACTCTCGTTTTCCATATGGGAATGTACACAAGACAAAAGCCAGACAGGTTGAAGATAAATTATTATTTTACTTCCAAAATGTTTCAAGTCCTAATAAATGTGAATAAAATAACATGGAAAGAGAAAAAAAAAGTTACCTGACAAAATATGCAGTTACTCAGCAGAAATCTGCATGCTACATGATCGCAAGGTTTATTGCTTAGAAAATAATAAAGCTAGATATAAATATTTTGGTTGACTCATTTCGTGTAAGCACTGCACTATGAGTGGGTGTTCAGGTCGGATTTCAAAAACTTAAACAGAGGAAGTACTCTTTACATGCAGAAAACCAAGAGGAATTTTCATTAATTAGAAATTCTCTTTTGTGTAGATATTTCAGCAATGAGCAACAGGTAGACGACAGCCTTCAGTCTGATGACGTAGGTGTGTTACGTTCTATAGTTCTAACATACACTATAGAGTAAAATCAATTGAAAACATTCAAATAGGCAGTACTTAAGAATTTAATATAGCTATACAAGGCACCCAGTGATGGCACAGAGTTATCTCCAATAACTGCCAAGAGTAAAGAATACCACACTGGCCATATACATCAACTCTTAAGGAGCGATTGTGAAAACCTGTTCACAACCCAGTGTGCAAAGCGACCCACACCACACTGCAGTATCACAGAGAAGCAACATAAGTAATTCTGGTCACGAATCCAGACAGTCAAGCTGGCAAAGCAGGATACAAACTGAAAAGAGCAAGCAAGGTGGCACTGACACCTAAAAAACACACTTTGCAATTTAAATAAGAATCAGTCTATTACAAGCACACATATGCCAGCAGTACTGGCACTTCATCCAGACATCTTTAAACAGAAGAGGCAAATTTAGATGGATGGTTGAATGCTGCTGGTTATCTCAAAGCTTAAGTAAATTTTTGTGTCTGACCTGCTCACTTGTCCATGCAGGTACACCTCAGGTTTCACAACACTATACATGTCTTACAACTGCCCTTCAGCCCAAGACCAGTGCATTTACTCCTTAGAAGATTTATTACTGTCTTTTCTGTAAGATGGCCTATAATATCTAGCAGAAACAAGAAAAAAAAACCTGCCTCTTTCTACCTGAACCCCAATCAAACACAGTCCAGTATGTCTACTTGAGGTTTTTGCATGCAAAACTAAGGAAGTACAACACAAAAGCCTTTTTGCCTTATGGGATCATTTTTTTCCCAGCTACGGTCAGTAAAAGGAACTATCTACATCTGTTCCTGGTTTACATGCATGCAAAACATTTTATAAAATGAAAACAGATTTGTAATCATTTAGATTCCAATACTAAACCTTCAAAAGCAAATTACCTACAGAAAGTACATGTGTGGGTGTATTCCTGTTTCACTGCATCAACAGCCTTAATCAGCCTTGCATGCTATTTCTGATTATGGTTCATTATATAAAATCACGTTGATAACAGTTCAGCAAGTATGTTTGTTAACCCTTTCTGAAAAAGACAAGATACCATCCCTGCCTCAGTTCACACTCCCGAGGTGTGCAGGTGGGGGGTGACTATCCCCAGCCACAGGGGACTTTGTGGAAGCCTTTAACAGCCAACTTTAAACCACAGGAATCGGCTTGAGCCATCCGTTGGTACACAGGCTGCAGCTCGTGCTGCACCGAGTACGGTAACACCTGCAGAACTCTCCTCAGTCCGGTTGTCACCACAAACCCCAGGTCCTTGCAGAGCCTCTAGAGGAAGCAGAGTTTGAAGGCTGATGCACCTCCCCACTCATTCTGAGCTGAACTGATTCCCACTGCACCAGCTGGAGCCACATTTTCTCCCTCACAAGCTGAAGGCCCTGCTAGGATTTCTCAGGAGTTTTTAGGAACACAAATAGTACTTGGAAGCCAAATGTGCCTTCTTCAATTCACAGGGCTGCGTTTTCTTCAGCATGCGACCTTTCTTTATTGGCTTTTATAGACTCTTCTATTACTTTGAAATGTGAATTTTATCAATATCACATGATATCTGTAAGCCACATTAATATCTGAAAACTACTTGAAAATGTCAGTGATTGTGAAGCTTCGCAAATAATTTCTTGGTGGGATTTCTAATCAGAAAGGGATTGTACCTGTGTTCCACAATCTGCTTGTTGCATTTAAAAATAAATTAGGTCTTCGCTTCATCCTGTAAAGACTAAATGATTTCACACCTCCTTCCTTTAAGGAAACTTTGCTCAGTGATACCATCGCTGTTGAAAGCGACTCATCTTTCTGTATTGGAAGACAGATGTTTTTTTCTGGGGACAACCGTTAAGATAAACGCTTGCCTCTTCTGACAATTTCAGTAGCTAATTCAGTAACCAGTGTGACGTTACCACTGCTAAGTCTCTGCCATAAAGCAAAATTTCCCCTTGGTTATGAGAGGAGCAGCACAGGGTTTATTTTGACAAGCATCTTTCAGTAAAACCTACCCCCAAAACCAGGGGCATGAACACAGGCAAACATAGTAATGTCACACTTAAATCAGTGCTTTGCAAGCACAGAGAGAGAGAATGACAACACCATCAGACTTCTAAAATTCAGTTTCTACACACTTTTAAGAACTCTGTTGTATTACCATTATTTCACTTGTAAGCCCCATGGTGTCAAGTCACAGCCTATGAATCTAAGCAGAAACATGAATGTGAGAAGCATCTCTCAGGAGATGAGACCGAACGAGAGCCCTTTGCTGACAGTGGGGACAATTTCTGAACTTCCACAGGCCTGGTGAGAAGAGAGATTTCCAACAGACAAGCAGATATGGAAACCAGAGCTCCCAAAACATAATTTATCTTTTTCACTGAAGGAAACCCTCTTCAATAACTACATAAGTTTAAGCCTGCAGGATTTTACACAAAGATGCCAGCGTAACTAAGCTGACTTATGTGCATGTATGTGTTTGGGGGAGGTTTGGAAGGGGAAAGGAAAAAAGAATAAAAAAATTTAAAAAAAGAAAATCAGATCCCATCAGCTCAATTTGGTTTATAACCCTCACTAAACCTTCTCTAATCCTCATGCCTTCCATGAGCACAGCAAAGAGATTACAGCAGACAAATCTATTTGGAGTACATCACAGGCAGCAAACCAATGTTACACCTAAAAGCATCGCATGGCTAGTTCTACAGATACTTTTTCCAGTTATCATTTACTAAATTCAGTGAGCCAAAAAATTGATTTTTGAGTAGCAAGACATGGCTTAAAATAAAAACACAAATTTAAAACTGCTTGATGAGCATGGATTCCTAAGATCACAGAAGTCCTTCAAAATACCAGCTTTTAAAATGAAAATATTTGTTTTTCTTCAAAGTAAAGCTTTTAGATAAACTTCTGCTCACCTGGGCTTAATACAGACTTGTCAGAAGGTTCCACTGAGGACAAGCGATCATTCTAGCTGCAAATTTCAAACATATACTGTGAGGAATGAATAAAGAAGTTTCTGATACCCCCGAGTAGTTCATGACCTCAGAAGAGGGAGTAAAGTAGAATCTTTTTCTTCTTAACACGACAAAAAACCTAGAACTATTGGAAGACAGGAATTCTGCAGCAGAGCAAAATAGGTTTTGAGTCCTTATACTTCTTCATATACATAATTAAGTGTCTGTTCTTTGTAAACTATTGCTGTAAAAATATCACCAGAGAATTTTTATAGCCAGACCAGATGTTTCCAATTCATTTTAATCTTTAATAAAGATGCAAAAACTGCTCAGGGCAACTCACTCTCTTGTATTTGGTACATAAGCCAGCAGTTGAAAGTCACCCTTTCTTACAGGCTAACAGGATCAACCAGTAGTGTAAGAAGAATTCATAGTCCTAAAACAATTTGAGTGTTTACATATAGTTCATAACACTTTATACTGCAAAGATAATGATTACCAAGAGAACAAGATTTCTCAAAAGACATTCCTATTACCCATAATGTTCTGGGCTGGTCAAAAATTGTTACAAGTCTCCTATGTGATAATTAAACGAAACATATAAGAAAAATAAATACAATAATTCATCTTGCCAAAATTAGTAGATCAAAACAGAGCAATGTAATGGGGAAAGAAGTCCTGCCTTGCAGATCTATATCTATTACAATTCTGTCAAGGATTCATCCAGTATGAGACACAGTTGTTTCACATGTGACTGATTTTTGATATCTTCTAATAAGGTAACTTACTAAAGAATATGAGAGAATGACTAAATTAATAAGGACAGGATATAAGGGAAAGGACTTTTGCATTGTCACTTCCACAGAGTATAGACTACCAACACCAGGGAACATTCAACGTTGTTGTGTATAATCTGGAAAAGAAAGTAAGACACCAAAGTCTGCTGCTGATGTACAGTTATCTGAGCTGGTACAAAAGATTCAACAACAGCTGGAATGCAAGGAGTTGCAGAGGTATCTCCTGATAATGACTGAATTGCATGTGTCACTTTATTACTTCTTTAATGTTCATAAATACACAGAAGAGAGACATTCTCTAACCATACAGATGGAATGGTAGACAAAAATCAACGTTTTGTTTCCTTAACATCTGCAGATATTGCAGACAGATCTTCATAGATCTTAGTTCCACGCCCCATGACACCAGAAAGAAAAAGAACCTTAGGAATTCTGAAAGGAAAAGGAAGGGGGGGGAGAGGGGCAGGAAGTTATGTGCTATGAAGTCATGGTGTGTCTACTGAAATACTATAAGCAGTTCTGTTACCCTAGAAACAGAACATTTCAAACAAAGGAACCAAATGGTACACAGAATTTCAACTGTGAATCTCATAATCCTGACTTATGGATGCCAAGACTTAAGAGAACTGAAAGAGTGGTCAGATATATTAATATAAGAAAAAGAAATTTCATCAAGGGTCTCAAGTGCAAATATTTCAACATGCAGTCAAGGAAAACACATCATGGGGTGTTTAACTATTGCTTGTTCCCACCTTTCTCTTCCATGCAAAGAGATATAACGGTTGTCTGATTCAGAGCAGCTATTTTTATGTTCTTACCTAAGATTTATTAAACTATCATATTTTATTAATATGAGAAACTAGCTTAAAGGTATAGATGCTATTTATATTGTCTTCTAAGATGAAAAGCAGTAGTAAAGCCCTTAAAGCCTGTTATACCTGCACTGGTTATGAGTTTGAATTAACAACTGGGCTATAACTTTGTAATGCAAATTTATTTCCCAAAATTAAGATGGTACTCTACTCAAATGGCTTTAAAAAAAAAAAAA